>WSYH01010335.1:0-23548 GCA_036426205.1 Ascaphus truei | reverse complement strand
ATGTCTGGCTTCCGATGACAAACTTCTCAGTGAGGAGCTCCCTTTGCGTGTCGGCTGTTGAATTAGCTTCTTGTGTTCCAAAAATACGGCACGGCCGAATCAAGGGAAATCATCCAGAAATGCAGCACCGTACCACCAGGAGAGCAGTGCCAGAGGTCATTAGTTTAGACCTTCCGTTGTTGGAGGGAGTCAAGGACTAGCAAGGACAGAGGTTACTACCAGGTGGGTCTAACTGTGAGGAGAAACAGGACTGATATGATCAGGACTGTATTCCTCTCCTCCCACTCTCCAATCACAACTTAATAAGGCGGGGGAGGCTGAAACCTGTTTTGGCAACTTTGCCTGAATAATGTCCTGTATAGACAATGATACACTTAGCGGTAAAGCTATACTCGTAGTAGAATTTTTCTCTACCTGAAATTTTAGATGTGCTCAGTAAACGGGAAATAATGTGTGTAGAGTTCAAATGAATGGGGTGGATTTTAACCAAGGGGTGACAAGTGGGGACTTGGGTTGTCCTGCTGGCCGGGTCTTGCGGCATTTCCCCACCGCAGAGAGGAAAACTCGCTCATCTGCCGCAAGAAAGCGGCATCGGTGGGGATGGGGAAAGATCAGTGGTTTATTGATTGGATTTCTTGGGTTACGCAGGGGTGGCATTCAGTCCTCCAGGGCCACCAAACAGGTCGGGTGTTTAGGAGATTCCGCTTTCAGCACAGGTGCGCAATCAGTGGACTCAGTCTTTTTGATTGAGCCCACGGTGCTGAAACAGGGATATCCTGAATACCTGACCTGTTTGTTGTAACCCTAGAGGACTGGAGTTGCCCACCCCTGGGGTTAACATGAAGCTGAAAGCATGTGATGCAAGAGCCATTCTCAGGAACTGCGGTGATAACATGTTTTTTTTTTTTTTTAAACATTGTTTTTATTAGTTTTTTGTGCCTACACTCAAGAATGCAGGAGTTGGTCAATTGTATCAGGTATACACCTAACTTACAGGGAAACTTTACAAGTACGGACGAACATTGGGGGGACCACAGGACAGGACGCAGACAGACTGACAACATCTAAGGACAGGAAAAAGAAGAGGGGGGAGGGGGGTGTAGGGGTGGGGGTGGAGCGGCCTGGTAGTAGCGGCTGATTCACGTTTCGCCGGGGTCTTTCACCATTGCTGCCTTTGTTCTGCTCCAGTTCGCCTCTCAGAGGAGCTCAGATCCGGAACACATCAGGATTTCATGAGTCGGAGAATCTCTTCACCACGTACCTCGGGGGAGATCCTACTGTCCGATCGTCCCGTCCGACTCCCAGCCCAACACCAAGGAGAACCATCTACTCTCTTCAGAGCCATTTGTGGCCTCATTCTCCCCTGAATATCAGTCTGGGCAGCCATAAGACCATACTTTCTCAAATTTATGGCTGAGTCGTTAAAACTCGTTAACTTCTCCATTTAAAAAGAACCAAATTTGTTTCTAATTTTATCAATAGACGGAATTGCGTTCTGATTCCACAGTGCTCGCGGTCTCGCACCTCATAGCGGTAGCAAAATGTGCTATCAGCTTGTTACACCGATCTAGATACCTGTTTGTAGGTTTACCTAATAAAAATAGCACGGGTCCAGCTGTATTGTGAGCCCTAAAAAGATCTCTGCAGCCAATCGCGGGATCTGGGTCCAGACCGGCACTAATCTTGGGCAAGACCACAGCATGTGCACAGATCCCCCTGTTCCCGCAGCCGCGGGCAGAGCGGGGAAGCCCCCTGGACAAATTTAGCTAATCTGATTGGGGTGAGATACCACCTTAATAATACCTTATATGAGTTCTCTTCAATGTCGTGCATATGGAGCTCGACGGCGCAGCTTTGAACACCACACGCCAGCCAGTCCTGTCTCTAATTGTCTGGAGATCCTCTTCCCATTGTGTCATAAAACTGGTGTTGACTGTCCGTCTGAGTCAGTATTCACCACCTTCTGTACAACGCAAGATTAGTCCCCGCGTGTCGGCTACTCGCACGCAGAGCTGTTCGAATTGGTCAGCGGTGGGTCTCACGGGTGTGCGTTATAAATGCCGGCATGGAGGGTACCTCATAAAATCAGTGTTAGGTACGCCGTTTTGACTGTAATAGTTCAAAAGATTTGATCTTGCCTTTAACTCCAGGTCCTTCAACCGATCAATCCCTAATTGCCGCCAGGGCGGGAAGCATTTTTCGCAGCAGGAGCAAAGTCCGGATTGCCAAATAAAGGAGCCATCAGTGTGTGTTTGGAGGTCAGAGAGCAGCTTTTAGAAGCCTCCCAGCCCGAGAGTGAGTTGAGCACAGAGGATAGGGATGAGTATATCCTTCACCGTGTCCTCGGGGTACCAGATTAGGTCCTGAGCTCAAGCGGGGCGCACACCTCTTCTCCAGTGCCACCAACCTCCTGAGCCCCGGGTCCCCATGCCACTGCGTGATTTGACACAATTGTGCCGCTTTATAGTAGGATAAGAAGCTCGGGACTGCCAGGCACCAGCTTCCTTGGATTTTTGCATATAAATTCCCTTTAATCCGTGGTTTTTTATCTTTCCAAATAAATTGGGAAATAGCCTTTGGAGCCTGCGATGTCTGCTCTAACCACGGCAACCGGGAGAGTTGGAACAGGTTATAGAATTCGGGGAAGGATGGTTCATCTTGACACTATAGATCCTCCCCAACCAAGAAATACCAATGCCTTCCATTCCGCAGGTCTTTTTTGAGAGTCCTCAGCAGTCTGGGATAGTTCGCCGAATATAAGGAGCTCGCCTTTTTTGTGATCTGCACTCCTAGGTATTTCATGGCGGATGGACGCCATCTGAATCAAAGTTGAGTTCTATTAACTTCTCCATTTTCGGCAGGTGTAGGTTAAGGCTCTGATTTAGTTTGATTTATTTTGAAGCCAGAGATCTGGGCAAAACGCTCTAGAAGCTGAATAGATTAGGCAGCGAGATAAGCGGCTTGGCAAGGGTTAGAATGATATCATCCGCGTACAGAGCCACTTTGTGCTCCTGCGAATGGGATCTGTACCCCAGCGATATCAGCGTTACTCCGAATTTGTGCTGCGAGTGGTTCGATGCATAAGGCGAATAGCAGGGGCGAAAGCGGATCCCTGCCTCGTCCACACTATTTAATTGGAATAGTTCCGAGGGAATCCCTGGTGACTACTCTGGCTGAGGTGCCGTATATAGTGCTTTGAACAGCCTGTTGGAATTTGCTTCCAAACCCAAATGCGCCAAGCGTGGACTCCAGGTATGGCCAATCAATCCTGTCAAAGGCCTTTTCCGCGTTAAGCTTGGGCCACACCCGAATCTCGTTGGCTCCCATGAAATCATTATATACTATTCTTCTAGTGTTTGTCGGCCGCTGTCTACCTTAATGAAGCCAACTTGATCCGGGTGGATGAGCCCGGCAGGATTGCATTTAACTATTGGCCAGCAATTTAGCGTAGATTTTTTACATCTGTGTTAATTAAGATATTGGCCGGTAACTTGGCAGTAGTGGGATCCTTCCTCTTTATGAATTACCGAGATTGACGCCTGGAGCATCTGTCCCGGAAAGGCTCTCCTGCTAATATCCATTAAACAGCTGGAGCAGGTGTGGAGCTAAGACTCCGATAAATTTTGTAATACAGATTGGAGAACCATCCGGGCCGGGGCTTTTGATGCTTTTAAGTTTTTACAACCGCCTCTAGTTATTCCCTTGTGAAGTTCGTGCAGAGCCTCTCGTCCTTTCGTTTTGTGGCAAGGCTTGGGTCTGCTAGGAATTTCTGTAGATTACTACTGTCCTAGCATTGTGAAATACCTCTCTCCATTTACAGCTGTTCGTAGAATTTCGCAAACTCCCCTACTAGACTTTAGGGTTCGAGGAACTCTGGCCTCCTGCGGTCGTAATAGAATGAATGTTTAAAATTTGGCTTCCTATACGGAGTCTGGTGGCTAGCATAGTGTCGGTTTTGTTAGCTTTCTCATAGAACTTCCTCTGTGTCCAACTCATGTCTTTCTCCGCTCGGGAAGTAAGAGGAGGTTAGCTGAATTCTAACATCCTTAATCCCTCAGATCAACATCTCTACCTGTCTGGTATGTAAAGTAGAGAGCTCATGTAACTGTGATTAAAGCTGGGCTAATTTGGCTTCCTTTTTCTTTTTCCTATTTGCCGCTTATACCGATTAAAACCCCCTAATCGTGGCCTTATGAGCCTCCCATAACAGTGATTGGGATTCTACACTGCACTATTTATCCGGAAATACTCTGATATTTCAGATTTCACTTTGTTTTGGGTCTCCGGTGATTTTGATATTGATTCATTTAGCTTCCAGTTTGTCCCGGGCTGGCATTACTCAATTGGGTGCATCTTAGCTCTAGATGCATGGTCCGACCAAGTAATATCATGTATGCTTGTGTCGGAAATTTGTGGGACCATTCTGCCCGATACAAAGAAGTGGTCAATCCTACTGTAGCTGTCATGTGGGTGGGAGTAGAACGAAATAACTGCGGTCTCCCTGGTGCTGCTCCCCCATATGTCCACCAGGCTAGTCTGTTTAAGGCCTTTCAGTAATGAGCTATTCCTTCTTTTATTATTTTTTTGGGACGTAGATCTGTCTACCTTTGCATCATGACTGTGTTAAAGTCGCCCCACTAGAATTATTTGTCCCTCAGCCCATACCTGCAGCTTCTGGAAAGAATGGTGTGTAGAAGTCTAGCTGACCTTCGTTTGGAGCGTATACACGTAATGTCATTTGACTTGTTTAAGGAGCCCGACCAGCACCAGATACCTTCCTTGGGGTCCCTCTTAATCTTTTCAACCTGAAAGGGGGTGTGATTTTTGGAAAGGATAGCTACACCTTTCTTTGTCTCCTGCCCCTGATGCTAAAAAGAACTTACAAAGCTAGAGTAAGAAATTTCGGATTATTACGCGAGCTGAAGTGAGTCTCCTGTAGGAAGACCAGTCAGCCCTCTCTCCTCTGAATCATGTGAAAGCGACTCTCCGCTACGTGGACTGTTGAGCCCTTTGGCGTTTTGCGAGATGAGATTACCTCCATTTATGTAGTAGTGTCTATGTGGACCTAGAATGTAAGCCGGTCTGATCTTACACCCTGACCCTGGACATATTCTGTTCATGGACTCTGTGGTGTAGACTCCAGAAAGCGCCTATTCAACCCACCGCTGTTGGGACTGGAGAAGGAAAGGGAAAAAACATGAGGGAAGAATACACACATAAAACACCTAAATACATCATGAGAACCGTATTGGTCTTAAAGACCTCGGGTTCAATGCCCGGAGGAGAGATTTTCCCTGGACCCTCCTCCCCTCTGGTCCCTCTCTGTGGCTTCCAGAACTCGCCACAGATCTCGGGTCAGAACCAGGTAGGTGGGATATGACCCCCATCCTGGCGAAGAACACATGCCTGCGGCAGAGTGGTGGCTGCCCCCTCCCCGCCGGCCGCTCTGGCGTTACAAAACCTAACAACTAACTTCTCTTCTATCTATTTTATAACTTTATTAATCCAAAACTTAAGCGTATAACTACTTGAGCTTGAATCATAGAGCTTCCCTTTATATAAAACTGTAACTACAACTTCCCACCCTGTTCTCTGCCTGCCTTTTAACCGCCTGACCGTTTCTACATCCCCTCATGCATCCTCCCTGCTTCCGGGCTCGGGTGCTTGCCCTCTCTCCCCCTTCCTCTAGGATTAGCCGGGTCCTTGTTGCCGCATTTCTGTTATCTCTCCTGGGAGACTCCGCTTGCGCCGCCCAGTACCCACTATGTTCTCACTCATGTTCTTTGTCCGCTATCTACTCTATGCTATTCTTACTCAGTACATGATACTTTGCCCCTGTACTCTGCTTTGTTAAGGCTATTAGGCTTGTCTATGCTGTCTTCCCCCCTTTGTCTCCTGTCCTGATGGGGGCCTGTGTGACCTCTTCCCCACCCCCCCCTCCCCCTCCGCCCGTGCATGTCCCCTCTCGAGCGGCAGGAAACCTCCTTCTGCACCGCTGAGTCTTTTCTGGGGGACTCCGCCTGTCCTGTGATCGGCCTCCCGGCGGAGGAGCTCGCGTGCCCCCGCCAGAGGAGATCGCTGTACTCCCAGCCGGTCGCTCTGAATCTGACGTCATCCTGGCGTCCGCGGGCTCTTCACCGCGCTCTCCCCAACTCTCGTGTAGCGGGATCCATGACGTCACCGGTGTGGGGGTGTTGATCTCATTCCGCGGTGGACTGCCGAGACGAGGGCGGATCGGGGGAGGCTCCCTGGGCGGGTCCATCCGGCAGAGCAGATCTTCCCGCCGAAACCCCCGCCGCCATTGGAGATCTCGCGCCCTTCCGTCCTTTCTTCCTCACCATTAGGTGCATATCGCCATTTTTGGGACCATGCGCTGCGGCCATCTGCTGAATGCCGTCATCTTTGGACTCGGGACACTCGGAACATGCGCAGGTCTCCCGGTAGGGGGATGTTCTGGTGTAGCCTGTGTGGCAGGGTGTTGTTTAAAACTGCGCAAAGGGCGCAACTGCAGCTCTTGAACTATAGAGTCTTTTTTTTACGGGCTTTCCCTCTGCCCCCCCTCCTTGCGTGATCTCTTCCGGCGTGGGAGAGGTGCCCTGCTTTCTGTCGGGGAGTCGTCCTCTTCCCTGCTGGGTTCCCTCCGCTCCATTGTCCTGTGATCCCGCACACACAGTTTTTTAAGGAAGGTGCCCCTTTGAGGGGTGCTTGAGCACCTGCGGTCTGCCGTTTTGATGGCTACTAGGGCGAATGGGAATGCCAGCGGTTAGCGCCCCTCATTGTCTTAGGGCCTTAGTTATGTGCCCACAGCTCTCCGTCTGGCCAGTGTCAGCGGGGACAGATCCATGGAAGATCACAGAGGTAATCCTCGAAGGTAATGTGTGGGGTGGCACGGGCTATTCTGCTCACTTTCTTTGACAGAGAAGTAGTGGAGCCGGAGGATACACATCCCTAGGGGGGTTGGAGGGCACGGGTCTGGATCGTAAGGCCCTATGGCATGTCCATCCTAAAGTCTGAGGCCGGGCTGCCTGGTAATATTGAGGCATCCAGCGGGAGAGTAAAGCTTCTGGGTCCAGAATTTCTTCTGGGATCCCCCACTCTGAGGTTATTTCTTCGATTCTATTCTCCGTCCTCTTGTCTGGCTTCCAACTGCCACTCTCTGTTCCAGCGTTGTACCGGGAGGTGTCTCCTTGTGGGCAGTTGAGCTAACGTCATGGCCTCCTCCAGGTCGTTGGTCTCGTCCCTATCTGTACAGATCATGTCTGAGCCCCTCCACCTCTCCTCTGAAGAAAGATTTGAGATCAATTAATGTCTTGATATTCTTTTTTGATGACTTTTGTTTGTTTCTGCTGCCGCTTGGAGCCCTCTGCATCCTGGGCTGAGTCTGAGTCAGATACTGCTGACATCTTGCAGTCGCCTTGCTTGGCGTTTGGGGTGAAGTAGGCCCTGACATCGACTTTCGGCGAGTCTTTTGTCTTGTAGCTGCCATCCTTTTTGGGGTGTATATCTTAACTGGGAAGGTTTAGGCAGCCGTCGCTATGTTTTTTTTCTCAAAAATGCTGGTTTGCTATGTTTAATTGCTTTATTGTGCCGGCGGTTGGAGGAGCTGTTGTCTATGCAGCCATCCTCAACCAGCCGCGCATGCGCATCCGGTGATGATACAGTTTGTGGTTCTGTCAAGAGTCCGTGCAGGGCCAGCAATGCCAGCCCAACCAGAGATCACAAACTTAAAAATATCTGTTTCTTTGCAGCAGGATCTAAGACAGTACATTTGGTAGATAGCCTTTAACCCGTGAGATGTCAGTATTGCATTGCTAGGTAATGCGTTTGCTTGTCTCTGGTAACGAACCGGTTTAAAACGGCTTTAAAATGCATTATTTAGAAAATGTTTCATGATCATGTTTTGTATAAAGTGCTGAAATCAATTTTGTTTAATTATTTTGTGTCATCAGCATTCAGTGCTAAAAAGAAGTGTAAAATTCATTAAATGTGCGTTGTTTGTTTGAGGTGAACAGTGGTTTGAAATAAAGTTGGACCCACCGCCGGTCGTATTGAATACCTGATTGACACAATTTAAATGAAAACAGAGATGAGGTTATTTTGTTATTATATGTTAATAATACACTAATATCATTACTATTTATAATAGCAGTACTGGGAAAAATAAAATTGTTAACCTGTATATAAAATATGTTTGCTGGGTCAAATATATCTTTGGTTAATATTAGCAATGAATTAAGTTGCTAACATTATTAACAGAATTTTTTTAGGGTTAAAGCTGCAGACCAAGCATATCCTCTATGTGTTGTTATTTTTTGTAACAAACAGTTCGTACGAGAGAAAATACTTGTAGCATTTAAAAAAAAAAAAAAAAAACACCCAACTCTGAATTACATTTTTAATGTAGTATTATACAGCGGTGCGCCAACTGGGGAGGGAGGGGAGAATTTCTGGGGGGGGGTGGCGTTGGCGTGCGCGCGCGACAGTTACAGAGGCCCCGCCCTCTTCTCCATGGCATTTAAATTAAATGCTGGGGGAGGCGTGAGGCCTCTGTAACTCCCCTACCTGCTCTGCCGGGTCTTTGGCGACACATCGCCATGGCAACGCGTGCTACTCATATGCTTCTTTAAGCAGGTGTGGGTCTTAAAGGTGAATAGAGAGGGTGCTAGTCGGGTATTGAGGGAAGGGCATTCCAGAGGTGTGGGCAGTGCAGTCGTGAGAAAGGTTTTAAGGCGGGAGAGGGCTTGTACAAAGGGGGTAGAGAGAAGACATCCTTGAGCAGAACACAAGAGTCGGGATGGTGCATAGCGAGAAATTAGGGGTGAGATGTAAGGAGGGGCAGAAGAGTGTAAAGCTATACAAGTGAGGAGGAGAATGAGTGTGAGATGCGGGATTTGATAGGATTCTGGCTCCTAGAGATAAGACCATGGCGGTGGTCACATTCAGATAAAGTTTAAACAAATAAATTAGCAGCACATTGTGTCTTTTCATATAACAGCACGAGTAGGGTATGCCTGGTGTCCAGTATTGAACAGGACTGTCTGGATTGAGACACTCTGTTCCAGTAAAACTTGAGGTAATAGTGGACAGTATGTGTATCGGTATTCGGTATGTATCCGGTACTCTGGGCGTGTATGTGTATACCGGTTTACCTCTATTGGCGTGTATGGATACCGTATTACATCTCTGGGGGTAGTTGTATACCAGTATCACTCTCTGGGCGTGTATGTGTAACTGGTATTACTGCTCTGGACTTGTAGTATATACTGTTATTAACTCTCTGGCGTATGTGTTATACCGGTATTACCTTCTGGGCGGTATGTTATACCGGTATACCTCTCTGGACGTGTATGTGTATACCGTATACCTCTCTGGGCGTTGATGTGATACCGGTATTCTCTCTGGGCGTGTATGTGTATCGGATTACATCTCTGGGCGTGTAAGTGGATACGGTATTACCTCTCTGGACAGTATGTGTATTAACGGTATTACTCTTGGGCGTGATGTGTATACGGTATTACCCTCTGGGCGGGTATGTGTTATACCGGTATTACCTCTCTGGGCGTGTATGTGTATACCGGTTACCTCTCTGGGCGGTGTATGTGTTTATACCGGTATCACCTTCTCCGGGCGTGTATGTATATTACCGGTATTACCTCTCTGGGCGTGTATGTGTACCGGTATTACCTCTCTGGGCGTGGTGTGTATACAGTATTACCTCTCTGGAGTGTATACGGTATTAACCTCTCTGGGCGTGTATGTTGTATACGGTATACCTCTATGGCGTGTATGTGTATACGGTATTACCTCTCTGGGCGTTGTATGTATTATATACCGGTATCACTCTCCGGGCGTGTGATGTATATACCGGTATTACCTCTCTTGGGATGTATGTGTATACCGGTTTACCCTCTGGGGTTGTATGTACCTGTATTACTCTCTGGACTGTTGTGTATACCGGTATACCTCTTGGTGTGTATGTGTATAACGGTTTACCTCTCTGGGCGTGTGTATGTGTATATACAGGTATACTACTCTCGGGGTGGGTGTGTATGTATACCGGTATTACTCTCTGGGGTGTGTATGTGTATACCGGTATTATCATGTTGGGCAGTATGTATACCGGTATTACCTCCTCTGGACATGTATATGTTGGTATTACCTCTCTGGACACAGTGACTGAACGGCTTGGGGGGCACCGCGGGATTTCTCCCGAGCAGGGAGAGAGCTGGGCTGTTGCTAGGGGGCTGGGCAGCTTCCTCCATCCTAATTATCTGATGTGGGTAATGCAGCCAACCAGGAGGAGCTGGCAGGAGTTGGGGCAGGGCCAAGGAGAGGAGGAGGAAACAGCATGGAGCATTTAGAGGGGTGTTGGTCTTAAGCACGTTGCAACTTTCACCATGTGTCCAGTATTTTTGGAGAAGACCGTGGCAACCCTAAGCACGAGAGGTGAGAGATAAGTGAATTACAGAACCTGGTACAAGGTGTTGGTGTAGCATGGCTGGTTATGCGCAATGATCTCAGTAGATGATTGCGTTCAGTGCGGAACTCTCTGATCTCCCGTGTTATGTGGATTTTTGTGAACAAGAATACATCAGTAAAAAAATAATGTGAGCCATGTCACAGGCCATGATACAGTACAAAACGTGAGCCGTGTCACAGACAATGCAGCACAAAATCAATAGTGAGCCGTGTCCACAGACAAATGCGACAGTGCACAATAACGTGAGCGTTCACAAGACAAATGCAGACAGTCACCAATAACGTGAGCCGGTGTGTCACAGACAAAGGCATGACAGTTCACAATACGTGAGCCGTGTCACAGGCCACTGCAGACAGTCACAATAATGTGAGCCGTGTCACAGACAAATGCAGACAGTCACAATAACGTGAGCCGTGTCACAGGCCACTGCAGACAGTCACAATAACGTGAGCCGTGTCACAGACAAATGCAGACAGTCACAATAACGTGAGCCGTTTGTCAAAGGCCAACTGCAGACAGTCACAAAAGTGAGCCGTGGCACAGACAAATGCAGACGTCACAATAACGTGAGCCGTGTCAAAAGGCCACTGCAGACAGTCACAATAAAGGTGAGCGTACTGCACAGACAAATGCAGACAGTCACAATAACATGAGCCGGTCACAGGCCACTGCAGCAGACAGTCACAATAACGTGAGCCGGTGTCACAGACAAATGCAGACAGTCACAATAACGTGAGCCGTGTCACAGGCCACTGCAGACAGTCACAATAACGTGAGCCGTGTCACAGACAAATGCAGACAGTCACAATAACGTGAGCAGTGTCACAGGCCACTGCAGACATTCACAATAACGTGAGCCGTGTCACAGGCCACTGCAGACAGTCACAATTACGTGAGCCATGTCACAGGCCACTGCTGTCGCATAATGTGAGCCGTGTCGCAGCCACTGCAGACAGTCACAATAACGTGAGCCGTGTCACAGGCCACTGCACAGTCACTATAATAATATGAGCTATGTCACAGGCCACTGCAGACAGTCACAATAACGTGAGCCATGTCACAGACCACTGCAGACAGTCACAATAACGTCATCAGTGTCACAGGCCACTGCAGACCATCACAATATCATGAGTCGTGTCACAGACCACTGCAGACAGTCACAATAACATTATCCGTGTCACAGGCCACTGCAGACCATCACAATAATGTGAGCCATGTCACTGGCCACTGCAGACAGTCACAATAACATAATCTGTGTCACAGGCCACTGCAGACAGTCACAATAACGTGAGCCATGTCACTGACCACAGTTTTGCTGATGAAAAAAATCAGTTATAGGGTCTGCAGAAATGAAGACGCACATCCATAGACCTCCCTTAAGTCCGGGCTCATAACGTCCCGTTATCCATATCAGTAACGGGCGGTCCTGTTCCCTAAGCTTAATGCCAATCCACAAAGCTAATTATATGCAAAAACAACGGCCGTCAGCGATCTCATTAGCGCAGGCTTATGAAGTTAGCACTGCCCTGCGTTAGCTCCAATAACATAGCGTTCAGCCTGTCCTACCCCATCCAGACCCTGATTAGGTGTGTAATTAAAGTAAAAGAAGAGCAGACCGGAGAGGAAAATAACCCTGTAAATAACAATCTGATGGTTAAATCAGAGCTGCCTGCGGTCTTACACGTACCCTGTAACAGGCCTATCTCAGGGTGTGGGTGTGAGTGACGCCACATTCAGCTCTGACCTAACGTAGCGCTATATCCCTGCGGTAACGATAACGGAGCCCTGGGGATCGGCGCTGTTAGAGGGAACGCCCCCTTTGCATATCATTAGCACTAACGTGCGTTATAGTAACGCAAGGGCTCGTTACGGCTGAAATACGCACTTAATGCCTCGTTACTGAGATTTAAAGATCCCCGTTAGCACTTAACGAGACGTTAACTGAAGTTAAAGTCTCGTTAAGTCAATAACGGAGCTTTGTAGATCTGGGCCTAAGCGCTTGGCATAAAATCCTGTTGCCGCTAAAGGCGGAGCCTCTGTGGCCTGCAATTACTAATGGAAGCACCAGTTAAGGTGGCTACCTTTTCAAAAGGCGCTGTTCAGATCTCAGTACATAAAGAGGCCCTTTTGTCTGTTAGAGCAGGGGGGGCTCAACTCCAGTTCTCAAACCCCTCACCCCAACAGGTCAGGTTTTCAGGATATCCCTGCTTCAGCACAGGTGGCTCAATCAGTCCCTGCTTCAGCACAGGGGGCTCAGTCCACACCTGAGCCTCTGATTCAACCACCTGTGCTGAAGCTGGGATATCCTGAAAACCTGACCTGTCGGGGGAGCTTGAGGACTGGAGTTGAGCACGTGTGTGCTAGAGCAGGGCTGTGCCCCCCTTTCTGCACTCCTCCATGCTCGCACCCCCCTCCTTACCATGTCTCCGACGCCAAATGACGCCGTAGGGCCATGTGACTCCAACGCGTCATTTGACACGTCGCCGGGGACAAGGTAAGAGAAGTTGCAGAGGCCTCATGCAATCCCCCGGCATTTAATTTGTGCCTTGGGGAAGAGCGCGGGGTCTCTGCAACCACCCGCACCCCCCTGAAGAATCTCTCACGCCCCCCAGTTTGCGCACCCCTGTGCTAGAGTATGTTTTCGAGCGTAAATATGCCTGGGAAAACCCCCATGTATATTTGCATACTGCTGTGTGTGGACCAGACTAATGTGAACTGCCCCCATGTGGTAATGTCGCATGTAGGATTCTTCCCTGGTGAGATAACAATTTCTTTTTGTGTCAGTGTGTGACAGAAGAAACTACAATCCCCATCACCTGTGACGGGAGCTTTGAGACAGGGTATTAATAATACACACCAAAAATACCTGGGTTGAACTGAACAAGGCTTAGATATGATAAAATATAATTTATTCCCTGAAAAAGGTGAACACAACAGATTATACAAATAACAGACAAAATATGGACACTCACTTAAGATGGAAATGATGAAACAGTCAAATCTAGACTGGCAGTTCATACAGCAATCTTGATTATCACAGAAGACACGAAAAACAATAGCCATAGGCTGGGCCTTGCTAGACATCATGCTAGACACCTGCTAGACATCATGTGTCTGTAATCGTTATTTGCGGCTCGGTCCCCCGGTTACACATATGTAATTTTAGCATGTTCAGCCAAGGACATCTCATGGTATTCTTATATTTAATAAGGTCACTCATTCTGATATCTCCTTGGGTAACCGCACCCCTGGCCCCCATAACCCTTTGTCAAGAAATCCTTTGAAGCTGGGCCTGTGTGTAGCGAACATTTGTCCCAGGTGCTATATTTCACACCCAATTCTCCAGACCTAGGTCCTAGCTGTCTCTACCAGCCATATACCCTTGGCCTGCAAATTAGGTATTAACATCCTGTACACTAAACCCCCTCTGTACTTTTCACACCCAACTTCAATCAAGCCTGTTGAAGCCCAGATATTTCTGAAAAGATACCACACATATTTGTATTTTCCTAAACTGCAGCTCATTAACCCCTTAAGCCTCCCGCATCAATCCCAGGGTATGTGTTGGTGCAAACACTGGAACGGAAACAATACATTTTTTACAGGGGAATAAAAAGTTGGATACTGAAATAGGGTAAAACACATTACTGGACCCTTGTCCAGTTAACCCCTTGCTTCCCAAGTGAGAGTAGGGGGTGGCCAAATGGGGTGTAACCCCTTTAATCCCGGGCCAAATCCCCTCTCTCATGACACCTCCCCTGCTCAATGGGTGTCTGGTGCCCCAGCTGCCTCCCTTGGCACTGGGACACCACTGGCATCCTTGAAGCATTCAATAAGTCCTATGGGGTTGGCCTGGCAAAATTGTCCTCCGGCATTGTCCAGTACATTGTCCTGGCCACAGTGGATAGTAAAGTCCAGATCCTGCTGAGCCACCCTCTGCCCCTCACCCAGTGCCTGGTGAACCAAGTCCATCGTGAAGGGGCACCTCTGCAGACCAGCCTGCATACTGCCCAGAGACGGGCATGTCTCTGCACCAGCGAGAGACCAGCTATCAAGCACAGACCGTCGCTTTCCTGTCAACCAAGTCTGGGAAAGAGCTATGTCACTATCCTGTAGGGACCCTACTTGCCCTGGCCCTGTGCCCCCTGTAGCTGCTCCGCTATACCCTTGCCTCTTCTCCCTGGCTCTAGGGCAGTCCCCACCCCGAGTGGCATCATATCTGGAATCCAGAAACCACCTGGGGTGCTGACTCCTACCCTCTCCTGTGCCCCCTGGGACAAGGCAATCTCCCAGTATCCTGTACTGGGGTCCCTGGTACCCAGGTGCTTTGCCCCTGCCCACTCAAAACTGAAGGCCAGGAAGCAAGCACCTGCTACCACCACTGCTGCTAGGGCCAGCATCACTCCTCTCCACTTCACTGTGCTGACCTTCCTCCCTGTAGCTACCCTTGGCTGCCCTGGGGACAGAACACTCTACTGTACCCCCCTAGCCCTGGCTTCTGCTCCTGGCTGCCTACCTCCCTGCAGCCCTACCTCTGGGAACCCTGGGGAATCTGTCAGGGGGGTCACTCCTGGCCAGTCAGAACAAGGGACCTCCTGCCTACCTAGCCCATCCCTAGCTTCTGCCAGCTGCCTGACACCCCACTGACCTCCTATTTCCCCCTGCTCCACAGTGTCTCCCTGCCTAGCCTCCCCTAGGCCCAGCACCTCAGCCCCTGCTAATAACTCCTGCTGCTTACCTCCCTGCAGCCCACCTGCACTCCTCTCCCCCCTGGGCAATCCTAACCCAGACACTGGAACTACCTGAGTGCACCTACCTCCCTGACCTTGTCTCCCCCTTACCAGAGATGCGCTCAGGGGCACCTCTCCAGATGCAACCGCCTTAGCCCTTGGCTGGCAGGTATCCCTGGGGTGGCACAAGTCTGCCACTGCCCATAATACCCCCAGCCCATAGCCAGGTTGCAACAGGGGGTTGCTGATCTGAGAAAACCCTGAGGCTCTGCCAGGGTAATGGGAAACTCTAGCTGCCATACCTGCTGCTTTCCCTCCCGGGCTACCACTAGCCCTTCTTCTCCTACTGAGACCTGCTGCTGGCTACCTACCTGCAGCCTTCCCTCACTCCGCTTCCCCCTAGCTAACCCTGGACCCTAAGGACACCTGAGTGAGGCCATCTCCCTGACACTGCCTCCCCATTACCGGAGAGGAGCCCAGGGGCACTGGTGCAGAAGCACCTACCTTGGCTCCTGGCTGGCAGGTAATCTGGGGGTGGGCTAACTGTACCACTGCCCCTGATACCTCCAGCCCATAGCCAGGAAACAACAGTGGGGTTCTAAACTGAGAGACCCCCTGAGGCTCTGCCAGGGTAATGGAGAACTCTGGATGGCTCACTTGCTGCCTTCCCTCCCCGGTTCCCACTGGCCCACCCAACCCCCTATCAGGCAATCCTACCCTAGAACTGGGTGCTAACGGGGCTAGCCCCTCTCCCTGAAGCTGTGTCCTCATTACCGGAGGTGAGCTCAGGGTTGCTGGTGCAGATGCACCTGCCTTAGCTCCGGGCCGGTAGGTAACCCTGGGGTGGTCTAACTTTGCCACAACCCCTGATACCTCCAGCCCATAGCAAGGCTGCAACGGTGGGGCTCTTAACTGAGAGTCCCCTTGCTGCTCCGCCAGGGTAATGGGGAAGCCTAGCTGCTCTACAAGCTGCCCTTCCTTCCCCTCCCCTGGTACCCCTATCTCCTGCCACCCCCGGTCACCCCTATAGTGAAACAACAGGGTACAGTCATAGGGAAAAATAACTCAGGGTCAGTCTGCGACTTGGTCTGGCTTACCTCGCTGGTCCCCGCAGAGACCGCCGCTTTCGTGGGTCCCGATTGCAGGGGGACTGAAGTGGCCACCGCCGGCATCGCCTGGGCCGGGAAGCAACGGGCCGCTGCCGCAACAGCGCCCGGGTTTGGTGCAGGTACAACGGTGCAGGGCAAGGGCCCCCGGCCTTTGTGGAGTAACACGGCTCCCGCCAAACCAGGTAAAATAACCCCCACCCGCAATCCCTGTCCCTCCCCCCACTCAGAAAGGGCTCCGGCATTTCGCCGGAATCGCGGCTCTTCCGCCGCCACAGGCAAGCCCCGGGTAGCTGCCGCAACAACACCCGGCGTTGGTACAAGGTCGCCAGCGTGGATCGTGGAGCTCCGGTCATCGCTGGGAATCGCTGACTCCGCCAAACAATGTGAAACACCCATCTCCCGCACACCCCAACCCTCCCCCCAAATAAAATTGTGCTCCGCCGGGATCAGATGGATGGCCGCCGCTCTCTGCCGCTGTTGCCGATGCAGCCCGGCCAGGTTCTCCAGGGGACGTCCCGCGAAGGGTTGTCGCCCCGGCTGGGCGGGAGCCATCGGAGGATGCCGCTAACGGGGTAATCTTGTCCGCAGCTCGTGAGCACCTTCCCTGAGGGGCTTTTTCGCCCGACCGCGCACGGTCCGGGCACCGGGTATTATTGTGGCCCGTTTGTTGACAGTGCCGCAGCGCCTGCCGGAGCTTCTCCGCCACCGGTGGACTACCCCCCGCAAGGGGCAATGGAGTCCAGAGCGGAGTTGCTGGAGCGCCGGGCTCATTCCGGAGCTTCTCCGCCGCCGGTGGACTACCGCACCGCAAGGGGCTGCTGAGTCCAGAGCGGAGTTGCTCGAGCGCCGGGTTCTGGGATGGGGTAAGCGGGTTGGTGCGGCACCAATGCCGTGAACTGGGTCCACTTCGCCGGGAACCACGTCTTGCCCAACGCACACACCAGTGCTAGCTCTTTTATGGAAAATGGACGGGCCGCCGCAACGGCCGTTACCTCTCTTGGTGCAAGACTTCTGTGGTCTCCGAGACCACCCGCTCCCTCCACAAGTCTCTGCCGTCCCGATGCTGGGTCCATTCCCTGCTCTCCGGGCGGTTGGATGGTTACAGCGGCTGCAGCTGTGGAACTTTGCTCAGCCTGCCGGGTTTCATGCTCACCGATCGCCGCCTGTCACGGGAGACTTCTGTGGCGGGTAGTATCTCGGTGACTGGAACAGCACGAGGGTAGTAGGGGTCACAAGCAGAGATCAGAGGCAGGCGGCAGATAGCGAAGTCAGGTTTACAAGCAGGGGTCCAAGGCAGGCGGCAGGTAGCGAAGTCAGGTAAGAAGCAGAGGTCGGCAACGAGGAGACTGGAACAGGACAGGCGGGGCCGGACCGGTCCAGGAGCAGGGACTGAGAACGGGGAGCAGGGACTGAGACCGGGGAGCAAGGAATAACCAGGGACAAGCCAGATTACCAGCAAGGGCCTTTACTAAGAACAGAATCAAATACAGACAGGTACAGGAACAGATCAGGATCAAAGACAGAGGTATGTGCATAGGAGTCTGACTTGAAGCAAAGGCAATTGAACCAACCAGGAAGCAGAAGCTATAAAGGACAGAGACAGGAGCAACAAGAAGACAGACAGGCAGACAGAGGAACCCAGAGGAAACAGAAGACAGCAGCACACCCAGTGGACAAAGAAGAACTATGGCTAGGCAGGAGGTCTAGGAGACCCTGACACCGCCTCTCTCTCAGCCTTGCCGGCTGCTGGTCCCCGCGCCGACTTGATGCACTCCTCCGGTCTCGGTGCCCGGCTCCAGTCACACGGATGGCCGGCACTTTGGTTCTGGAGGCAATGCTTCTCAAAAGTAGGGGAACAGTGAGGAGGTGCCATATCTTGTGTTATATGTTGTACACTGTGTGTCCAATATCTTTAGTCCCAGGAACTCGCAATTACTCTCGAGTTCCCACTATATTACAGAGTCCCGCAGTACACTGTAATACAGGTCCAGTTCAGTCCCGCCGCTGCCACCAGTTTTATTAATGCCTGTGACGGTAGCTTTGAAACAGGCTATTAATAATACACACCAAAAATACCTGGGTTGAACTGAATGAGGCTTAGATATGATAAAATATAATTTATTCCTTGAAAAAGGTGAACACAACAAGATATACAAATAACAGACAAAATATGACACTTACTTAAGATGGAATGATGAAACAGTCAAATCTTGACTGGCAGTTCATACAGCAATCTTGAATATCACAGAAGACACGAAAGACAATAGCCATAGGCTGGGCCTTGTTTATATACAATTATTTCCCATTGAACACAACCTAAACCCAGCCCTCTCATAGATCAGTGGTGAGGTTGACAGTTTTCCCTAGAGTAAAACTCCTCCCACCCAAGGACGTTTAAAAACTGCTTTTCCTATCTAAATAACTTCATAACTTCAGTTCAGTTATACTTACTGGCACGCGAGACATATTAATACATTCCGGCACGCATGACGCTCCCAATAAGACTAAATATTACCGTGTAATACTAAAATTAAGAGAGGTATTAATATCTGTCTCTTAGGACCTGCTAGACATCATGTGTCTGTAATCGTTATTTACGGCTCGGTCCCCCGGTTACACATATGTCATTTTTAGCATGTTCAGCCGAGGACATCTCATGGTATTCTTATATTTAATAAGGTCACTCATTCTGATATCTCCTTGGGTAACCGCACCCCTGGCCCCCATAACCCTTTGTCAAGAAATCCTTTGAAGATGGGCTGTGTGTAGTGAACATTTGTCCCGGGTGCTATATTTCACACCCAATTCTCCAGACCTAGGTCCTAGCTTTCTCTACCAGCCATATACCCTTGGCCTGCAAATTAGGTATTAACATCCTGTACACTAAACCCCCTCTGTACTTTTCACACCCAACTTCAATCAAGCCTGTTGAAGCCAAGATATTTCTGAAAAGATACCATACATATTTGTATTTTCCTAAACTGCAGCTCATTAACCCCTTAAGCCTCTCGCATCAATCCCAGTGTATGTGTTGGTGCAAACACTGGAACGGAAACAATACATTTTTTACAGGGGAATAAACAGTTGGATACTGAAGTAAGGTAAAACACATTACTGGACCCTTGTCCAGTTAACCCCTTGCTTCCCAAGTGAGAGTAGGGGGTGACCAAATGGGGTGTAACCCTGTGCTGAAGCAGAGATATCCTGAAAACCTGACCTGTTGGTGGCCCCTGAGGACTGGAGTTGGCCACCCCCTGCCTTACACTCGGCCTCTGCTGGAAGATTATTTTCACCATAAGAATTTCTCAATCCTTTAAAAAGGCTGAAAAGATAAAGCACTGCAGGAGCTGGGTTACCGTAGATGGCTACCAGTTATTACAGTGTAGGGTGTGACTGTGATACATTGCGTCCCATGCTTAAAGGGTGAAATGTTTTGTGGCATGCACACCAACTCCATATACCTCATGTACCCAAATTGCAAACATTTGTCAAAACTTTAATAATAATAAAGTTATTTCATTTAGCACGTTTCTCCCAATGGGACTCAAAGCGCGTCACAATTACAGCATAGCGTGCGGAACGCAGCACATGGAAATGTTACAGTCCCTGCCCCGTGGAGCTTACACTCTATGTTTTTGGTGCCTGGGGCACTGGGAGATAAAGTGACTTGCCCAAGATTCCCCTTATCCAAACGCAGGGACATTGTTTTGAGAGTCAGTGTCATTTCTCACTGAGCCGCTCCTAATCAGGTTTATTTGTCCATTATTACCTCCCTACTTTAAAACCAAAAATTTAAAAGTGCTCAAAAGGTGCAATATCTCCACCCAGTCATTTCCTCCGGGTGAACCTGTTCCCAGCATGTCAAGACAAACTACACTAGAGGGTTTCGTAATATAACCCCACGCCCAGCACCCGTGTCCATTAACAGCTTCTCCTCCTATCTCCTTCCCAAGATGTTCCTCTCTTCAGACGGAACAGGAAAACCAACCGGTTCATAGAGCGGCTCCGCCTGCTGGAAACGTATTCCCGGGAGCTGCTGAAAACGGACGGCAAGATCTCCCAGTGCAAAGAGGTCATGCAGTTCTTCACCCCCAGGAGCCATGACCTGAATCCATCCTTCCCCGCAGACAGGTATGGTGGCCGAGAGATATCGATCCGACTCCCTGGGGCTAGTCTTCAGTATGTTGTGAAGTCCCTTCTCCAGTGGTGGAGAAGAGATCAGCCCCATTCAAATGAAGGGCTTGAAATCTTCTCCAGCACAGGAAAGAAGCTTCACAGCCAGTGGCGTAGCTGGCACCCGGGCACAAATGTTGCCGGCTGCTCGTGCGCATGCGCAATCGGCACCTGCTGGCTGCTCGTACGCATGCGCGATCAGAATTTGCCGGTCGCGCAAAAGCACATCACGCATGCGTGGTCAGCAAGTACCAATCGCGCATGCGTACGAGCAGCCAGCAAGTGCCGATTGGCTGATTTGTGCATGCGCAGTCGGCGACAAATATGGTCACCCTAGAGAGCGGGGCCCCTGGCTATTCCTTCGTCACTGTTCACAGCATATTAAATAGGAGAATTTGAGGTGGAAGTTTTATCGCTGTGGAGTAAATTGATATAAGGTCAGATAATATTCCCTGAGTGTGCAGCTGCATGGGGGGCTTCAGTTGTATTATTGCTACACCATTAAGGAATATTGCAGTACATTGCAGTAACACTCCAGGTTCTTATAGCAGCATTGGTCCGAGGCAGATGTTGGCTTGTTACAGGCTGTGATACCTTTCAAAAGACCAACATGAGATTTTTTTAATGTTATATGTAGGTTTTCTAGTCTGGCTCCAGTAAATCTAAAGCCACGACTTGAAACCTCATAACAGTCTATTAAAATGGTTAATCTAATTGACAATGTGGAGCCACCACTCTAACAGAAAATGCGGTGGCTCAAATTCTGCAGTAGGTTTCAGTAATGTTGCCAGGGGGCTCCATACCACCTTCTGCATAGGACAGTATGCTAATGAATTGCACCTGTCAATTCCCAGTCTAGTGATCATGCCATCAGAGACAAAGGATGAGAAGAGTGACCACCCAAGACCGCTGTCCAAGCCACCAGCCACACAGCCCATGGTGTCCCAGCAATACATGTGCATAGAGGATTACGAGACCAAAGATACCAAGAACAGACCCTTCAAAGTGAAACGCCACGAGCGCCTGGGCGTGCTAATCAAGGAAAGCTCAGGTAAGCGGTGATCAGCCACTCTCTTCTCCGTAAGTGAGATTAGCAGAACAGTGAGGCTCTCTACTTGGTTCATGTTACAAAACAATCTAACCTGGACAAATCTCATGCCTGCTTTCATGTTCTTATCTGTTTGTTTATAATGAATTGCTTTGTCAATTAGGTATCATTTCACTGGGCTTCTGACCCCGAAACTAACCTTTAGCTGTGGAAACTTCATATGCAACTTTTTGAACTAACCCTGGCCAATTATTATTTCTAAGTCACAGATCACACATCATGTGAAGGAATAAAGAGAGGTCTCTATTAATGCACCTCCTTCCATACACACACCTGCATGGTCATGAAGCTTAAATTACAGGGTTCTTTGAGATGGGTTTTCCATTGTACAAAGTTTATGGATGGATGCCCGCCCCTCTAGACTGTCCAATGCTCATCGCTCCCGATTCCCTTTCAGGCTGGTGGTTGGTGGAGAATGAAGAGAAGCACTTGGCCTGGTTTCCTGCTCCATACCTGAAAAATCTTGAAACCCACGAGACGGATTCAGGAATGGATTCTGAAGATGATGGTGAGTCTAGAAAGTGGCAAGAACAATGTAAGGATGTAAGAAGAGATCCCAAAGTGTAACCCAACAGAGCATTAAAAATGTCAGGTTTACAAGATTTCTCTAATTGACATGTAGTTAACTAACCAGTAATTATTATTTCCCAATACATTAAAAAAAAAAAAGAGAGAAATAAGACGTAGCTATAATATTCTGTCTTAAAGCTGTATGGCTGTACCTGAATGTTCATAATGCAATTCTCCATTTAATGGGACAACCAAGAACAGTGAGAAGACAACGTTTCAGGTCCCATATGGACCTTTCACCACCATATGATGAAAGGTCCACATGGGACCCTTACCATATTTTCTGAAAAGGGAAGCAAGTGTCACCTTCATCTTAAGAGATAGTTACATCCCTTTAAAAAAATGTTTCATCTAAACCACACGTTTGGAATATCCATAGAAGAAAAAAAACTCTCTCCTGGTATAGAAGTCATTTTGACTTATTTTTTTAAATCATGCATTCATTCGCTAAATATTCTTCTCTTCCTTCTTCCAGGGATCCTTTATTATGCAAAACAAACGTACGAAGCCACGAGCACTGATGAGATTTCTATCACTATAGGCGTCCTGGTGGAAGTCATAGAGAAATCCAACAATGGCTGGTGGTTGGTCAGGTGAGAATTTGTGTGTGTTTTACATTGCCAAATACCAAGGTCAGAGTTACCATGTCCATTCTTTAATACCGTGAGTGCCCAATGGGAGAACTTCAGAGCCCTGAAAAGCCGATAGCTAATATCAAAAATATTTTAACCCTTTCAGACATGCACTTAGACCTATATTCCAAAACATAACATGAAGTGGATATCACTTATGCAAACATATTCTGTTGTTTAGTGCAACATGAGAGACAAAAGAATATGACATCACGTATAATATGTCAACAGGGAATTGACAGTAGGTGAGATCTCTGCTTTGAGGAGTTTACATTATACAGGCAGTCCTCGGTTATACGACACAATGCGTTACTCAAAATGGCGTTGTAAAGCGAAACGTTGTAAAGCGAAACACGTTTTCCCATAGGAACACTGTTTAAATGAAAGGTTCCGTTCCTGAAGGCATTTTTAACACTAAAATACACCAAATATTTTATGCTGGCAATAAGATATGCAGCACACACATAAATTATATAGTGTATATACTGTATCTTATACTATATTAGTGAAAGCACTGTATGTTTGCCTGCCTGCCTGGATGTCCGGTGTCCCTAGCGGCAATCTCATTGGTCCCATGGGCCGCCCGCCCCCGCACACCTCTCATTGGCCTCACACACTCACACCACCCCCTTGGCCCGCCCCCCACACCTCTCATTGGCCTGAGGCGGAGTGACGGGCCAAAGGTCCAAAAAAATAAATAAAACACACACACACACACACACACACACACACACACACACACACAC
>WSYH01010334.1:0-23552 GCA_036426205.1 Ascaphus truei | reverse complement strand
GGTGGGAGGGGGGGGAAGGGGGGGTGCGGTGGAGGAGGTGCAGGTGGGGGGTTGGAGGGAGGTGAAGGGGGGGTGAAAGGGGGGGGGGAGTGGCGGGAGGTGAAGGGGGGTGGAAGGGAGGTGATGAAGGGGGGGGTGGACAGGGTGGAAGGAGGTGAGGGGGGGGGTGGAAGGGAGGTGAAGGGGGGGGCGGTGGGGGGAAGGGAGGTGACGGGGGGGGGAAGGGGAGGTGGTGAAGGGGGGGGTGGAGGGGGGAGGTGAAGGGGGGGGGAGGGGGGATTGCGTAAATGGGGGCGGTGAGGGGGGGAGGTAAATGGGGAGGGTGAAGGGGGGTGGAAGGGACGAAGTGGAGTGAGGGGAGGTGGAAAGGGGGTAGAGGGGAGGGTGATGATGGGGGGAGGGTGGTGAAGGAAGTCACTCACAAGTCCGAAGGTACACGTGGATCTGAGAGCGGAGGAAGCGGTTGTTGTGCCGCTCTCCAGTTGGTCAAGGGCGCTGCTCGCTACACAGCATGACGGTAGCGGAGACGGGGAGGGGGGGAGAGGGTATAGGTGGAGACCTGAAATGGAGGGGAGGTGGAGGGAGGTGAAGGGGGGTGGAGGGGAGGTGAAGGCCGCTTCACTCACCCATCAGGCAAGCGTTCCACGTGGATCTGAGGCGGGAGGCAGCGTGTTGTGGCCACTCCCCGCTGTGTACCGGGCTGCCACACATCTTGGCAATAGGACGCCGCGAGGTCAGGCCGGCCGGCCACTGGCTGTTCCCCCGCCCGGGGAGGGGTGAGTTGTAGCGCAGGGGGGGGGGGAATGTATATGTGTGGGGGAGGGAGGAGAGGTGGGCGATATAGAGGGGTGGGGTCTCGCACAGCCACTGGACACTGGCCGTGGGGGGGGGCGTGAAGGGTAATAATAGTGTGGTGTCCCGTGAATGTAGCTGCGCGGGGGAGGGTGGGAGGGGGTCGGGGTGGGGTGAAAGCGCGGGAGACAAGGGAGAGGAGGAGGTGACGCGGGGTGCAATGCGACTGTGAGCCCGCTAATGTATGTAACAGTGGGTGTGTGGGGTGTTGGTGTGGTGGTGTGAGGGGTGTGTGTGTGTGTGGGTGGTGTGGGTGTTGTGGGGGTGGTGTGTTGTGTGTGGTGGTGGTGTGTGTGTGTGTGTGTGTGTGTGTGTGTGTGTGGGTGTGTGTGTGTGTTGTGTGGGGGGGTGTGGTGGTGTGGGTGTGTGGTGTGTGTGTGTGGGTGTGGTGTGTGTGGGTGGTGTGTGTGTGTGGTGTAACTGTGTGTGTTTCGGTCATTGTGTGTGTGTGTACTTGGTCCTTGTGTGTGTGTCCTGTCGTGGTGTTATCCCTGTGGTGGGTGGTGTACATGTGTGTGCGTCTCCCTGTGTGTGTGTTCATGGTGTCATTGGCAGCACTTCCACCTCAGGCCAAGAGAGGGGTGCGGGGGCGGGAAAACCGGGACCAATCAGATTTCCCCTAGGGACACCGGACAGTCCCAGGCAGGCAGGCGGGCAGCAGGCAGGCAGGCAGGCAGGCAGGCAAACATACAGTGCTTATATCATCTATATATATAGATCTACAACGCATATTATATATATATACTGAGTTAAGTTATGGTGGTAAAAAAGTGAAAAAACCCTCACACCAAAGCAAATATGCAATGTAAATACAATGTATGCTCATCTGCATGCTTAGGCAGGTCTGCAACCCCGCCTTTCCCCATTATCACCAGCACACAGCACTTCCACTGCAGACAAGGGATTCTGGAATGACAGCAAAATGAGCACACAGTGCCACTTTTGTTTCAAAACCATTTTAACATGGTTCCCCATATGGCTTAAGCTTGCTGCTGCTGGTCACAGCTTTGAGCACAGCCAGGGTTAAGGTGCATACCCAGAAAACCGCGCCCACAGACAGCTGTTTTTTTTTTTTTTTATTTTTTTTAATTTTTTTAAACGTTCACATATTACAATCAGTAAGTACACTTTACAGAAAGTAATAAACGACAACATCACAATACATTTCTTATATTGCTGAGAGAGAAAAAAAACAATACAAAGCAAAAAAAGAAAAAAAACCATACTTCAAGATTCTTTCATCTCATTCTTACAAACCACAACCTTAAACTACAACGTCCTTTCCGCTCTCTACTACTGTGATATTCTTTTTTATTCTTCCTCATACGTTCCAAACCTCTCTTACTTTTCTCTAACTGGAATCCATTCCCACATTAGTTTCACACGCGTCCCTTACGCTTCACGTCCCAATATTTCCGCCCAAATTCCACACTAGTATTTTTGGGCAAAACCTCTCCTTTGTGAGCCCATTCATCTTCCCTGGGTGCTCTTCCCTCTATCTCCGCGAAATTATCTTTTGCCTGTGCAATCCTTTGGCTGCCTTTTCTTCACTTCCTCCCACTTACTCCACTACACTTCCTCGTATTTTAGTTCCTCACGCTCTTATCTGTTTTTTGTGAGGACGAGCTATTGCTCTCGCTACTCTCTCTCCACCTTCCCTAGCCTCTTTTATTTTAACCCACTGACATGCTCCTTTTTTAGTTCTTCATATTGCTCTTTTGTCAGCTTTTCTTTGGTACATCATTTTTTCTAATCTTATATCTGTTCTCACTACTCCCCCATGCTGCTTCCGAAAAAATACCCACCCAAAATAGAAACATTCCCACTGCGTCCTCAAAATGTTTCATTTCTCTTTTAGGGTTACTTTCCCTGATACTTTCCCAACTTTACCTACTCTACACCTTCTTCTAGGCTCCACTTTACTGGCTATCCTTATTCTTCCTTGTTTCTATCCTTGCAGATTTTTACGTTTTGAGGTTTTCCTCATTGCCATTTCCTCCTCCAAACAATCTGGGGACCTTCCCTCACCCTCTGTGCATCTTGAACCTCCATATTTCCGCCAGCTAGGTTCCACCACCACTCAATGACCGATTTCCCCCTCCCACGCATCTTTTGATGGACTCCTCCGTCTCCTCCCCTCACCTCCGGTTTTGGGCCAAGGAGTCCAGGAAGAGATCTTCCTCTTTTTTCTCCAAGATATCGCTTGTAGAACCCGCCAAAGTTCTTTCAATTCTTCTCCTGAAGTTTCCTAACTACAGTAATCTCCTGAAATCCCTCTACATAGCAGACTTGTGTAACTCCATTTCAGTCCCAATTTTAGCAACTGAGCATAACTTTTTTTCGAGCATTGTTGCAAAGTGTCCAAACTCACACACAGGTCGCACTTTTTTGGAATGTCACAATCGCAGCAAATGTCCCTCTTTCCACAAGTTCCGCAAACCACCCCAGTTTTCACAATGTTCTTAGTATGTCGTATTGTAGCACTTCTGCAGTAGGTAGGGGCCGAAATAACTCAAAAAACCCTGATTCCCTCCGATACTGAAAGTTGAAGGTGGATGAGCACACCCCCCACTCCATCTGGGTCAGGTTTAAGCCAATCCAAAAATCTCCTCTGCTGTAGATCCCGTAGGCGTTCTTAATTCAATTCCACACTTTAACATTGTACTGTATCGCCTCAAGAACATCACCAGGTCTTCTTACGGTACGAACGGGTGTACATTGTACCGTCACCAATTCTGTCCATCTGGAAGCTCGGAATCACTTTAATTCCTCGCATATTCGGGTCTTCCGCCATCCTTTTAACCTCTAGAGATTCAGGCATTCTCTATATGAAGCGTCACATCATAGATGCCCTGCCGTGCGAAATCCTGTAGGCAGAACACCTTTTCTGCGACCACACCGGCTTTCCGCAGCACCTCCTCGACGATGAACTTCAATCCATACGATCTCTTTCCTCTGGCATCGATCTCAAAACGAAACGTATTCTTGAGATGCACGCCTGTCGCCATTTTCTTGTCGCCTTCCTGGAAGCTCGAGATGGCGTGCCCCCTAATAGCAGCAAGTGCGCTTTAGACTCTGAGGAGCCGATGCCACAGAGCCAAGGGGGCACAGTCCCAGCTGCACAGCTGTTTTTTTTTAGTGCCAAAACGAAAAGTTGAATTAGAACGTGCATTTAGATTTGCACTTATAGTTATAGTAACTGTGACTTGTGTATGTCAGTGTGTAGTGTGTCAGTGTGTGTGTGTGTGTCAGTCAGTGTGTGTGTCAGTGTGTGTCGTGTGTGCGTGGTGTGTGGTTGGGTGTGTTGTGGTTCAGTCAGTGGGGTGGTAGTCAGTGTGTGGTTTGGGTGTAGTTGTTGGTGGTGTGGTTTATGGCAGTGTGTGTGTGTGTGTCTCAGTCAGGTTGTGTGGTGTGTCTCAGTCAGTTGTGTGTGTGTCTCAGTCAGTGTGTTGTCGTGTGTGTGTGTCAGTGTGTGTGTGTGAGTCAGTCAGTAGGTGTGTGTGTGTGTGTTGTGTCAGTCAGAGTGTTGTGTGTGTGTCAGTCAGTCAGTGTGCATGTGTCAGTCTGTGTGTGTGTGTGTCAGTCAGTGTGTGTGTGTAGTTAGTGTGTGTGTGTTGGTGTGTGTGTGTGTGTGGTGTGTGTGGTGTGTCAGTCAGTGCGTCATTTGTCGGTCAGTCAGCCAGTCAGTCAGTGTGTGTGTCAGAAAGTCAGTCAGAGTGTTGTGTGTCAGTTGGTGTGTGTCAGTCAGAGTGTGTGTGGTGTGTGTAGTGTGCAGTCAGTGTGTGTGACAGTCAGGATGTGTCTCTCTGTGTGTGGTGTGTGTGTCGTGCTCTCTATATGTGGTGTGTGTGGTGTTTTGTGTCTCTCTCTATGTGGTGTATGTGTGTCTCTCTCTCTTATGTGGTTGTGTGTGTCAGCCGGGTGTGGGTGGTGTGTCTGTGTCTCTATGTGGTGTTGTGTGTTATTCGCCGTGTCCTGTGTGGGCCAGTTAGTGTGTGTGTGTGTCAGTCAGTGTGTGTGTTGTGGGTCAGTCAGTGTGTGTATGTGTGCAGTCGTGTTGTGTGTGTGTGTCAGTGTGTGTGTGTCAGTAAGTCAGTGTGTGTGTGTGTGTGTGGTGAGTCAGTCAGTCAGTGTGTGAGTCAGTCAGTGTGGGGTTGGGTGTGAGTCAGTGTGTGGGTGTGTCAGTGTGTGTGTATGTGTGTGTGTGTATGTGTGTATGTGTGTGTGTGTCGTCAGGTGTGTGTGTGTCAGTGTGTGTTGTGTCAGTGGTGGGTGTGTGTGTGTGCAGTAGTGTGTATAAGAGTGTGTGTGTCAGTCAGTGTTGTGTGGTGTGGTGTGTCAGTCAGTGTGGTCCGTGGGGTGGGTGTGTCTCTCTTCTTCAGGAGTGTGTGTTGTCTCTCTATGAGTGGTGTTGGTCAGTCAGTTGTGTGTGGTGTGTGGTGTCCTTTATGTGGTGTGTGTTATTCCCCCTATCCTGCTGCTGGCGCTTCTGCCAGCCCCCCCCTCTCTCACAGCAGAGCAATCTCGCTGTCACTGTCTGAGTCCCGGCCCGAGCCAGCCCCCTCTGGGTGTGTGGTGGTGGTTAGTCAGTGCGTCATTGTGTGTGTCGTCAGCCAGTCAGTGTGTGTGTGTCAGAAAATCAGTCGTGTGTGTGTCAGTTAGTGTGTGTGTCAGTCAGAGTGTGTGTGCTCCGTGATTGTGTGTTTGTGCAGTGAGTGTGTGTCAGTAGTGGTGTGTGTCAGTAATGTGTGTGTGTGTGTGTGTCAGTCAGTGTGTGTCTCTCTGTGTGTGGTTGTGTGTCGCCTCCTATATGTGTGTGGTGTGTGTTTGTGTTCTCTCTATGTGGTGTATGTGTGTGTCTCTCTCTCTATGGTGTGTGTGGGTCAGTCAGTGTGTGTGTTGTGTTGTGTCTTATGTCGGTGTGTGTGTGTTATTTGGTGGTCCTGTGTGGGCCAGTCAGTGTGTGTGTCAGTCAGTGTGTGTATGTGTGTCAGTTAGGGTGTGGTGTGTGTGCGGCATAACCTTTTTAATGATTTTACTCCAGCAGCACTGACAGATAAAATCAGCGCTCCTAGACCTTCTAGTGAAGTTAGCTATACACTATGCGCTGTGCTGTAAGCTGCTGCTTTTTAAAACCATTTTTCCTTTCGCAGGTTACAGGGAAACATGAGCAACAACAAGAAACAGAACACCAAGAAGAGCACTCAGGGGGCTATGCACTAAGCTGTGATAAGTCGTTTTAGAGGCAAAGTGCTCTTAGAACGTGAAGTTCCGCGAGCGCTACTCACTAAGCCGCGCTAAACAGGCACTTTGCGCTCTAAAAACGGGCTTTTTCTTGAAATTTTTCAAAATCCAACTTTGCTCGTACGATCAGCTGTTTGCGTGATCCTGCCCTTCTGCGGGATTCACTAAGCAACGCAAACTGATCGTACGTGAAAGTTGGCTGAAATAAGCTCACCAGCTTGTGATATAAAAAAGCAGAGGCTAGAAAAAAAAAATCTTTGTTTACCTTTTTGCATGCGCAACAACCATACAACAGGCCGACGGGTGTCCCAGCTGACCGGGGGGTCCGGTGTCCCGGCTCACCAAGCGGGGGTCCCAGGGAGTCCCGGGGTACCGTGGGCTGCGGTAACAATGTTGCGCCTCCAAAAATAATAAACAATATTAATAACTAAACACACCCCCCTAACACATACTACAGTAATGGACAAAATTACATATTATCCACAATGGATTTGCCCATTGTACATACATATAACTTTCAATAATACAGTTAAAAACATATTACACTTACCTTTACAGGCACCCACGATGAAGGCAGTCTTCATCCTCATCTTCATCGTGCCCATGCCCCCTCCGATGCTGCAAGACAACACAAGAATAAAAAACAGCCTGTAATGTCCCCTAACCCCATATCACCATAGCGGTTATAAACGCTACAGTCATTAAGGGTTAACCCACCTCACCCACCATGGGAGGCCTACATGCCCTCCCCCACTAACCCCCCATCCGTGAGGCACCTAACCACCCTCACTACTAACCAGCGGGAGGCATACCCACATGCCTTGGGGCCAATACCCTCCCCCCACCTCCAGTACCCACAATAAAAACAATACACATGCCCCACAATAAACATCATTATATTTATTAAATAATAACCCACCCATGTGCCCCCGAAAAATACATAATTTATCTTTTACACAGGGTTATACCCCAGGCCCACGTGAGTCCCCGGTGGGCCTGAGGGTCACCTCACAGACCTACAGGTTACCAGCAACTTGTTTCACACAGGTTCTGGAGGCCTATTGGTGGGCTCGCCAGGCACCATGGCACCATGGCCCACCATTGCCACAATTGGGTCCCCAAGGTAGGCTGCGGTGTCTGGGGAGCCCCGGGTCAGACCCACAGGTGTCTTAGGGGCGGTGGTTCCCACTGGGTCTGGGACCCGGGTGGGCACTAGGGTCGCGGTGCCCACAGATGTGGGGCCACGGTTCTTCCCCGCACACTACGGGTCCGCGGTGCCCCCACAGATGTGGGGCCACCGGTTCTTCCCGCAGGTGTCCCCCGTGGACCACCCAGCCTGATACCCGTGAGAAGCGAGGATACCGCAGGTGGTCTCAGAGGTCTCTCGCAGAACCAAAAGGAACCAACCCTGAATGTAAAAAAAATAAACCTGACCTACACATTAAATACATCAATCACCCCCCCCCCCCAACACATACAGTACAATAATGTGCAAAATAACTATTATCCAGATAGGGATAAGATTATTTGCCCATATTTTAAACACATAACTAGCATAATAAAATAAATAAAGTTTAATGACCTCATCAGTAAGAAGCCCCTGTCGCCAGCACAACCCTGTCCTCCGTTGCCAACAAAATACATAGCCAATACTAGCAATAACATTCAGATATCAATTAACCCCTTAATCACCTTATTGGATAATAACCGCCAAAGGTAATTAAGGGGTTAAGCCACCTGGCCGATACACACCCTCACCCCCATTCATTTGTACAGTGGCTTCATCATGCATCTAATATATATATACACACACATATTTATATATATAACTGAGTTAAGTTATGGTGAGTAAAAAAAGTGACAAAACCCTCCACAGCAAAGCAAATATGCAAATGAAATACAACTGTATGCTCATCTGCATGTCTTAGGCAGGTCTGCAACCCCGCCTTTCCCCATTATCACCCAGCACACAGCACTTCCACTGCAGCACGGATTCTGGGAAATGACATGCAAATGAGGCACACAGTGCCACTTTTTGCTTCAAAAACCATTTTTAACATGGTTCCCTATAGGCTTAAGCTTGGCATGGTCACAGCTTTGAGCACAGCCAGGGTTAAGGTGCATACCCAGAAAACCGCCCACAGACAGCTGTTTCTTTTTTTTTTTTTTTTTTTTAATTTTTTTTAACGTTCACATTTATTAACAATCAGTAAGTATCACTTACAGAAAGTAATAAACAGAACACATCACAATACATTTTTATATCTGAGAGAGAGAAAAAAACAATACAAAGGCAAAAAAGAAAAAAAACCATTACTTCAAGATTCTTAATCTCATCTACAACCCAACCTTAAAACTCAACTCTTCTCGCTCTCTACTACTGTGATCATCTTTTTTAATCTTCCTCCATACGTTCCAAACCTCTCTTACTTTCTTAACTGGAATCCATTCCTCACATTAGTTCACACGCGTCCCTTACAGCTTTCACGTCATATATTCCCCCAAATTTCCACCCTAGTCGTTGGCAAAACCTCTTCCTTTGTGAGCCCACTTCATCTTTTCCCTGGGTGCTCCTTCCCTTTCTATCTCGCTGAATTTGCCTCTTTGCCTGTGCAATCCCTTTCTGGCCTGCCTTCTTTTCTCACTTTCGCTCCCACTATCCACTTACACTTCTCTTATAGTCCCTCCACGCTTATCTGTTTTTTTGGAGGAGAGCTATTGCTCTCGCACTCTCCTTCTCCTCACCTCTCCCCTAGCCTCTTTTATTTAACCCATGCACATGCTCCTTTTTTAGTTCTTCAATATTGCTTTTTGTCAGCTGTTTTCTTTGGTACATCATTTTTTCTAATCTTTCTATTATCTGTTCTCACTACTCCCCCCATGCTGCTTCCGAAAAAATAACCACCCAAAATAGAACATCTCCCACTGCGTCCTCAAAAGTTCATTTTCTCTTTTAGGGTTACTTCCCTGATACTTTCCCAACTTACCCTCCTACACCTTCCTCTTAGGCTCCCACTTACTCTGGCTATCCTTATCTTCCTTTGTCTATCCCTTGCAGATTTTACGCTTTGAGCTTTTTTCCCTCCTTTGCCATTTCCTCCTCCAAAACATTGGGGACCTCCCTCACCTCTGTGCATCTTGAACCTCCATACTTTCCGCCCCAGCTAGGTTCCACCACATCAATGACCGCATTTCCCCCTCCCACGCATCTTTCTGATGGGACTCCTCCCGCTCTCCTACACCTCCGGTTTCTGGGCCAAGGAGCCAGGAAGAGATCTTCCTCTTTTTTCTCCAAGATATCGCTTGTAGAACGCCAAAGTTCTTCAATTCTTCTCCTGAAGTTTCCTCAACTACAGAATCTCCTGAAATCCCTCTACATTAGCAGACTGTGTACACTCCATTTCAGTCCCAATTTTAGCAACCTGAGCATAACTTTTTTTCGAGCATTGTCGTGCAAAGTGTCCAAACTCACCACACAGGTCGCACTTTTTGGAATGTCAAATCCGCAGCAAAATGTCCCTTTTCCCACAGTTCTGCAAAACCACCCCAGTTTTTAGTTTTTTCAATGTCTTTAGTATGTCCGTATTGGTTGCACTTCCTGCAGTAGGTAGGTTGGCCGAAATAACTCAAAAAAACCCTGATTCCCTCGATACTGAAAGTTGAAGGTGGGATGAGCCACACCCCCACTCCATCTGGGTCAGGTTTAAGCCTAATCCAAAACTCCTCTTGCTGTTGTAGATCCGTAGGGGTTCTTTAATTCAATTCCAACTTTAACACTTGTACTGTATCGCCTCAAGAACATCACCAGGTCTTCTTACGGTACGAAAGGTTGTACATTGTACCGTCACCACTTTCTCGTCCATCTGGAAGCTCGGAATCACTTTAATTCCTCGCATATTCGGGTCTTCCGCCATCCTTTTAACCTTCTCATAGAGATTCAGGCATTCTCCTAAATATGAAGCGTCACATCATAGATGCCCTGCCGTGCGAAATCCTGTAGGCAGAACACCTTTTCTGCGACCACACCGGCTTTCCGCAGCACCTCCTCGACGATGAACTTCAATCCAATACGATCTCTTTCCTCTGCATCGATCTCAAAACGAAACGTATTCTTGAGATGCACGCCTGTCGCCATCTTTCTTCTGTCGCCTTCCTAGGAAGCTCGAGATGGCGTGCCCCCCTAATAGCAGCAAGTGGCTTTAGACTCTGAGGAGCCGATGCCACAGAGCCAAGGGGGCACAGTCCCAGCTGCACAGCTGTTTTTTTTTTAGTGCCAAAACGCAAAGAAGTTTGACTTAGAACGTGCATTTTAGCTATTTGCACTTCTATAGTTATAGTAACTGTGAATTCCTTGTGTAGTCAGTGTGTGGATGGTGTCAGTGTGTGTGTGTGCAGTCAGTGTGTGTGTGTGTCAGTGTGTGTCAGTGTGTGTGCGTATGGCAGTGTGTGTGTGTGTGTGTCTCAGTCAGTGTGTGTGTGTGTCAGTCAGTGTGTGTGTCAGTGTGTGCGGGTGTGTGCGTTTATGGCAGTGTGTGTGTGTCTCAGTCAGTTTGTGTGTGTGTCTCAGTCAGTGTGTGTGTGTCTCAGTCAGTGTGTGTGTGTGTGGTGTCAGTGTGTGTGTGAGTCAGTCAGTAGGGTTGGGTGTGTGTGGGTGTGTGTCAGTCAGCGTTTGTGTGGTCAGTCAGTCAGTCAGTGTGCATGTGTCAGTCAGTGTGTGTGGTGTGTGTGTAAGTCAGTGGTGTGTCAGTTAGTGTGTGTGTTGTGTGTGTGTGTGTGTGTCAGTCAGTGCGTCATTGTGTCGGTCAGTCAGCCAGTCAGTCAGTGTGTGTGTGTCAGTTAGTGTGTGTGTCAGTCAGAGTGTGTGTCAGTGAGTGTGTAGTCAGTGTGGTGAACAGTCAAAGGTGTGTCTCTCTGTGTGTGGTGTGTGTGTCGTGCTCTCTATGGGGTGGTGTGGTGTTTTTGGTTCTCTCGAGTGGTGTAGGTGGTCTCTCTCTCTCTATGTGGTGTGTGTGTCAGCCAGGGTGTGTTGTGTGTTGTGTGTAGTTTGGGAGGTGGCCTCAGTGTACTCTACACATTGTGTATGAAGGCTGGTGGCAGATTGTAAGTGAGGAGTGGACCGCGTGCCTCAAGCGACATGAGGATACGTAGGAGTAGCCAGGTAGTGGTACCGAGATGTGTGAGTTAAGTAGTACATTGTATGGTGAACTATTCCCACCCGCCGCCACCAGTGGGGTATGTGTGGTAGTGTCAGTAGTGGTGTGTGTGTGTGTCGGTCAGTGGTGTATGTGTGTCAGCATGTGTAGTCGTCGTGTTGTGTGTCGTACGTGTGTTGTTGTGTGTGTGAGTGAGTCAGTCAGGGTAGTGGTGGTCACGTCAGTGTGGGGTGTGTGTGTGAGTCAGTGTGTGGTTGGGTCAGTGTGTGTGTGTATGTGTGTGGTGTATGGTTGTATGTGTGTGTGTGTGTCAGTCAGTGTGGTGTCGTGTCAAGTGTTGGTCGTGTCAGGGTGTGTGTGTGTGTTGTCAGTCAGTGTGTATAAAAGAGTGTGTGTGTATTCAGTGTCGTGTGTGTGTGTGTGTGTCAGTCAGTGTGTGTCTCCGTGCGTGGTGTGTGTTATTCTAGGTGTGTGTCTACTCTCTCTATGTATTTGTGTCTCCTCATGGGGTGTGTCAGTCAGTTGTGGTGGTTGGGGTGTGGACTCTCTCTGTATGTGGTGTGGTGTTATTCCCCCTATCCTGTGTGGCGCCTTCTGCCAGCCCACCCACCCTCTCTCCCCAAAGCAGAGCATCTGAGTCGTCACTGTATGGAGTCACCCTGGCCGAGCAGCAACCCTCTGGGTGTGTGTGTGGTGTGTTGTCAGTGAGTATTGTGTGTGTCAGTCAAGCCAGTCAATCAGTGTGTGTGTGTCCGAAAATACAGTAGTGTGTGAGTAAGTTAGTGTGTTGTAGTCATGAGGGGTGCACTGATGTTGTTGTGTAGTCAGGGTGTCCGTTGATGTGTGTCGTTCAGGTGGTGTGTGTCGTCGTGTGGTGCAGTCAGTGTGGTCTCTATGTGTGTGGTGTGTGTGTACGCGACTTTCTATAGGTGTTGTGTGTTGGTGTGTTTGTGTCTTCTTATGTGGTTATGTGTGTGTCTCTCTTCTTGCTTATGTGTGGTGTGTCAGTCAGTGTTGCTCTTTTTTCCCGCGTAGCACCGCTTTCCGCCCCCTTCCCCTACACCTTGACTTAATGTCCCCCCTTGTACCGCTATTTCCTCTTTTTTCCTCCCTACCTGGGTTCTCTTTACCTCATTGCCTCCCGCTCCTCCCCGGTTCTCTCCACCTGACCCTTTACTCTATGTGATCTCCGCTTTCTCCCCACCGGCTCTTTTCTGACGCCACCATCCTCGCTTTTCGCCCTTCGCACCCTTTGTGCCTATCTACTTCTCTTTCTAACCTTTCCCTCTTCATTGATCTGCCCTGGTTAGTTTCTTTCTTTTTTTTACAATTTCCGAGTTTACCCCCGCATCTTTCGTCAGGTACCCTACCGCACTTTTGATCCTGGACTACATACCACCCCCGTTTCTACCCCCACGCCTCCGCCACACGTTCCCGTCCCATTTTCCGCTCATACCTTCCCCCTCACCGTCCTTACCTTCATGATCCTTCCTTCTCTTCTTTGAGACGTTTGTCCCTATATCGCTCTGCATCTCCTATGAGCTAACTCAGCCAAACTATTAGGAAACAATCCAACCATGAGACACACCCATCGACTAAATCGAAGGACACCTCCTTCTCTAGCCACCCCCACACAACAACCCCGCAGAACCACACGCCACGAAAAAAAACCACCTCCCCCTCAACATCACCATAAACGTTGATCCCAAAACTTTCTTGTAGTCGTCGCGTCCCGTTTTTCCCGGTATACACTTCCTCATTTTTTCTTTTGGCCCCTTCACCTGTGTCCTTTTCTGTATCGGTTTTGAACCGTCGGTTATCCATTTTTTTTTTTCCCTGCTTTTATTCAGTCTCCTCTATCTATTTTCTTTGTCTTCCGTTTTTCTCTCCATCGAGCCCCTCTTCTCTGTACCGATCCGCCTTTGACCCTTCTAACTTTCCTTCCTTCATATTCCACTCCCGCTTTGCCTCAAATCAGCTCTCCCTCTTACGATTCTCCACCTACCGCCTCTTTATTCTCTTCCGTTGACATCATCCGTCCCCTTGTTGCTCTACTTCCTTTCCCCCTATAAGCCACTTTTTCTTCTCCCTATACCTGCGCTCTTCCCTCCTTCGCTTCTTCCCCGGGTTCCGTTTTGATCCCCCTTTGAAGCATTCTTTCAGACATACTTCTCGTTCCATTGCTCAGGTGTTTTTTTCTCGACTTGCCTTCCCTTTTCTCCTCCGCAATCATCGACCCTTCTAGTTTTTCTCCTTCTTTTCAACCGTTCTTTTTTCGGCCACGTTTTGGCCTCTCCCATGTACATTCCCGCGTCTTCATCCTCTCACTATATTCCCCTTTTCCTTGTGCTCTACACTTAACTTGTCCTTTTGCACCCCTTTAGCCCCTATTCTCTGTAATTTTCTCCTATGCACTATCCCCTCCTCTTGTTACGCCCTTTACCTAACCTTTAATTCTTTCTCTGCTTGTTCTTTACCTCTTTGTTTTTTCGTTGTATATTCCTATCTCACTTCTTCCGCTCCCCCAGCCCGTACCACCACGCCGGTCTCGTCCCCCCTATTCCTTCATCATGCGTTTTTCATTCCCCCACCCAACGAGCCGTACATCTCCCCCATTCCTTACTGTCTCTTTTTCATATCGGCTGCCTTCCTCTTCTTGGTTCTTTGCATGTTACCCTTATCGCTCTTGACCTTTATTTCTCTCTTTCTTTTTTGCCCTTATTTCCGTCTTCTCTCTTCCCGCCGTTACTTTACATTTCTTGCTGCTCCTCTGTTTCTTTTTTGTCTTCGACGCCCGTTGCCCTTTTCCCCTTTACTCGGCTATCTTTTGACATCTCTACCCTTGTGGTGGTGTGTCTGTGTCTTATGTGGTGGTTTGTTATTCGCGTGTCATGTTGGCCATCAGTGTGTGTGTGTCAGTCAGTGTGTGTATGTGTGCCAGTCGTTGTGGTGTGTGTTGGTGCGCAATAACCTTTTTTTCATGATTTTCTCCAGCAGCCACTGACAGTAAAGCACCGCTATAGGACCTTCCTAGCTGAGTTAGCTATTACACTATGCGCCTTGCTGTAGCTGCTACTTTTTTAAAACCATTTGTCCTTCCGCAGGTTACAGGAAAACAGGAGCAACAATAGAAACAGCACCCCGAGAAAGAGCATCAGGGGGCTTGCACACTCATGCTGTGATAAGTGTTTAGAGGCAAAGTGCTATTAACGTGACAAGTTCCGCCTGACGCTTTCACTAAGCCGCGCAAACAGGCACTTTGCGATCTCAAAACGGAATTTTCCTTGAATTTTTTCAAGTCAACTTTCTCGTACCGAGCAGGTGTTGTGCTGAATCCGCCATTCTGAGGGATTCATAAGCAACGAAAACTGATCGTACGTGACAAGTTGGGATGAATAAAGTCACCAGCTAAAGGTGGTGATAAAAAAGCAGGACTTAGAAAAAAATCTTTGTTTCCCTTTTTGCATGCGCAACAACAATAAACAGGCGGCGGGTTGATCCCGGGGTACCGAGGGGCCTGCGGTAAACAATGTTGCGCCTCCAAAAAAATAAACAATATTAAGACTAAATACACCCCCTACAAATACTATACAGTTAATTGGCAAAAGTACATTATCCAAATCTGGATAATAATGCATTTGCCATTGTAAATAATTAATTTCAATAAAGACAGTTAAAAACATATTACACTTCATTGTACAGGCACCCACGAGGAAGGCCCTCTCTGGTGTGGGGTATGTGGGTCAGGAAGTGGTCATTGTGTTGTCAGTCAGCCAGTCAGGTAGTGTGTCCGAAAATCAGTCAGTGGTGTGTCAGTTAGTAGTGTTGTGTCCGTCAGCGTGTGGTGTGTACGTGCTGTGTGTTTGTGTCAGTGAGAGTGTGTGTCAGTCAGTGTGTGTGTCAGTCAATGTGTGTGTGTGTCAGTCAGTGTGTGTCTCTCTGTGTGTGGTGTGTGTCGCGCTCTCTATATGTGGTGTGTGTGTGTGTGTGTGTTTGTCTCTCTCTATGTGGTGTATGTGTGTGTCTCTCTCTCTATGTGGTGTGTGTGTCAGTCAGTGTGTGTGGTGTGTCTGTGTCTCTATGTGGTGTGTGTGTTATTCGCCGTGTCCTGTGTGGGCCAGTCAGTGTGTGTGTGTCAGTCAGTGTGTGTATGTGTGTCAGTAAGTGTGTGTGTGTGTGCGGCATAACCTTTTTAATGATTTTACTCCAGCAGCACTGACAGATAAACTCAGCGCTCTAGGACCTTCCTAGCTGAAGTTAGCTATACACTATGCGCTGTGCTGTAAGCTGCTGCTTTTTAAAACCATTTTTCCTTTCCGCAGGTTACAGGGAAACATGAGCAACAACAAGAAACAGAACCCCAAGAAGAGCACTCAGGGGGCTATGCACTAAGCTGTGATAAGTCGTTTTAAGAGCGCAAAGTGCTCTTAGAACGTGAAGTTCCGCCGAGCGCTACTCACTAAGCCGCGCTAACAGGCACTTTGCGCTCTAAAACGGGCTTTTTCTTGAAATTTTTTCAAAATCCAACTTTGCTCGTACGATCAGCTGTTTGCGCTGAATCCTGCCCTTCTGCGGGATTCACTAAGCAACGCAAACTGATCGTACGTGAAAGTTGCGCTGAATAAAGCTCACCAGCTAAAGGCTGGTGATAAAAATGCAGGACTTAGAAAAAAATCTTTGTTTACCTTTTTGCATGCGCAACACCCATACAACAGGCCGACGGGTGTCCCCAGCTGACCCCGCGGGGGTCCGGGTGTCCCCGGCTCACCAAGCGGGGGTCCCCACGGGAGTCCCGGGGTACCCGTGGGCCTGCGGTAACAATGTTGCGCCTCCAAAAATAATAAACAATATTAATAACTAAATACACCCCCCTAACACATACTATACAGTAATGGACAAAATTACTATTATCCACATATGGATTTGCCCATTGTACATACATATAACTTTCAATAAATACAGTAAAAACATATTACACTTACCTTTTACAGGCACCCACGATGAAGGCAGTCTTCATCCTCATCTTCATCGTGCCCATGCCCCCTCCGATGCTGCAAGACATACACAAGAATAAAAACAGCCAATGTAATGTCCCCTAACCCCATATCACCATAGCGGTTATTAACCGCTACAGTCATTAAGGGGTTAACCCACCCTCACCCACCACTCGGGAGGCCTACATGCCCTCCCCCACTAACCCCCCATCCCGTGAGGCCTAACCACCCTCACTCACTACCCAGCCGGGAGGCATACCCACATGCCCTTGGGGCCAATACCCCCTCCCCCCACCTCCAGTACCCACAATAAAAACAATACACTGCCCCACAATAAACATCATTATATTTATTAAATATATAACCCACCCCATGTGCCCCCGCATAAATACATAATTTATTCTTTTACATACAGGGTTCATACCCCAGGCCCACGTGAGTCCCCGGTGGGCCTGACGGGTCACCTCACAGACCTACAGGTTACCAGCAACTTGTTTCACACAGGTTCTGGAGGCCTATTGGTGGGTCTCGCCAGGCACCATGGCACCATGGCCCACCATTGCCACAATTGGGTCCCCACGGTAGGCCTGCGGATGTCTGGGAGCCCCGGGTCAGACCCACAGGTGTCTTAGGGGCCTCGGGTGGTTCCCACTGGGGTCTGGGGACCCACGGGTGGGCACTACGGGTCCGCGGTGCCCCCACAGATGTGGGGCCATCGGTTCTTCCCCGCATACTACGGGTCCGCGGTGCCCCCACAGATGTGGGGCCACCGGTTCTTCCCCGCAGGTGTCCCCCGTGGACCCACCAGCCTGATACCCGTGAGAAGCCCGAGGATACCGCAGGTGGTCTCCAGAGGTCTCTCGCAGAACCAAAAGGAACCAACCCTGAATGTAAAAAAAATAAACCTGACCTACACATTAAATACATCAATCCACCCCCCCCCCCAACACATACAGTACAATAATGTGCAAAATAACTATTATCCAGATAGGGATAATAGATTATTTGCCCATTATTAAACACATTAACTAGCATAATAAAATAAATAAAGTTCTACTGACCTCATCAGTAAGAAGCCCCTGTCGCCAGCACAACCCTTGTCCTCCGTTGCCAACAAAATACATAGCCAATACATAGCAATAACATTCAGATATCAATTAACCCCTTAATCACCTTATTGGATAATAACCGCAAAGGTAATTAAGGGGTTAAGCCACCCTGGCCCGATACCCACCCTTCACCCATTCATTTGTACAGTGGCTTCATCATGCATCTATATATATATATATACACACACATATTTATATATATATACTGAGTTAAGTTATGGTGAGTAAAAAAAGTGACAAAAACCCTCCACAGCAAAGCAAATATGCAAATGTAAATACAACTGTATGCTCATCTGCATGTCTTAGGCAGGTCTGCAACCCCGCCTTTCCCCATTATCACCCAGCACACAGCACTTCCACTGCAGCAAGAGATTCTGGGAAATGACATGCAAATGAGCACACAGTATTTATTTAGTGTATGATCGCCTGTAACAGGCTTGCATGGAGATGGCAAATCTCCATGCAAATGTTACATGCGGCTTTTTTTTCTATCAGCTAGCGCAGTGGTTCCCAAACTTTTTCGGTTCAAGGCTCCCCAAGGCAATCAGAATTTTTTCAAGGCTCCCCAAGGCGATCAGGATTTTTCCGCGGCGCCCAAAGTAAAAACAAAGGTGTATATACATACCTAACAGTTGCAGTGCGCAGTTGGTGTCTCTCTCAGACACTCTCTCTCACTCTCTCAGACCTCACTCTCACAGACCTCACTCTCACTCTCACAGACCTCACTCTCACAGACCTCACTCTCACTCTCACAGACCTCACACTCACTCTCACAGACCTCACTCTCTCAGACCTCACTCTCACTCTCTCAGACCTCACTCTCACTCTCTCTCAGACCTCACTCTCACTCTCTCTCAGACAGACACTCTCACTCTCTCCCAGACAGACACTCTCACTCTCTCTCAGACAGACACACTCTCAGACAGACACACTCTCAGACAGACACACTCTCAGACAGACACACTCTAACTCTCTCAGACACACTCTCACTCTCTCAGACACACTCTCACTCTCTCAGACATCACTCTCACTCTCTCAGACACACTCTCTCAGACACACTCTCACACTCTCACTCTCTCAGACACTCTCACTCTCTCAGACACACACACATCCTCTCTCAGACACACACTCCCTCTCTCAGACACACACACTCCCTATCTCAGACACACACTCCCTCTCTCAGACACACACACACACACTCCCTCTCAGACTCACACACACTTCCTCTCTGACACACACTCCCTCTCTCAGACACACACACTCCCTCTCTCAGACACACACACCCTCTCTCAGACACACACACATCCTCTCTCAGACACACACTCCCTCTCTCAGACACACACACTCCCTCTCAGACACACACTCCCTCTCTCAGACACACACACACAGACCCCAAATAAATATAATTACCACTTACCTCTGGTTTCCGCCACCGGGGCCCAGCTCTCCCCAGCTGCTGCTGCTGCCTCTTTCCACGCCGGGCCTCCCTGTCTCCCACGCCAGGCCTCATTCTCTCTCCCACCAGTGCGCACGAGAAGCTGGGCCTGACTTGTACTGTAGGTGCACCGAGCTTCCGGTGGGAGAGAGAGGACGGCGTGGGAAGAGGAGGCAGAAGCTGGGGAGAGCCAGGAGCCGGGTCCCTGTAGCAGCGACAACCACCAGACGCCCAGCAGCTGGCTGCAGATGTTGGGCCCGGCCTCTAGCCAAGCCCAACTTCAAGTCACCGGGCCCAGGACACTTGTTCCAGCTCTCCGCCCCTGTCGGCAGCCAGGACTATGATGCTAAAAAAAAAAAAAAAAAAAGTTAAATTGGATTGCTGCTTTAAGCAGAATGCAAGAACAATGGGAAATAAATACAAGATTAATGCACTAAACCTTTTTGAAGGTAAGCAAAAAGAAGGTGACATGGATGATAAAAATACAACTTTTAAGTATGTAGCCATGCAGCCCCTAGCTGCTAGTTTCTTTGCCTAACACGTAAGTCTTGGTACCAGCGCAGACAGTGTTAGGGTTAAATCTGCCCTTGCTGTAGTAAGCAGCTCCCTTGAGTGACAGGGGGGGGTAGCTTAGGGCCTGGGTACTGCCCATACAGGTCTGAGACCTGGAGCCCCTCCCCTGGTAACAAAAGGGAGCTGCAGTTCCAAATGTAGTCTGTTCTGTGTGTTGTGGAAGTGTGGAGCCAGGGCTCTGGTTCACCTTCCATCCCTTCCCTCGGGGGAGTGGGAGCATCTACCTCACACTCCACCGGGGAGTATGGGAGTCAGGGATAGACCTTTGGGGCCTCAAGCCCTGGGGGTTGAGTCCAGGGACCAAAAGAAGAGCAAGCTGAAAAGTGACACTCTGCTGGGTTATGTAGGGCCCAGTGGGGGATAATCTCTCTTGCTGCAGAAAGGAAAGCGTATGGATTTAGGCTGTTCATGTCGGTATGCTGTTGCTGTACCTAAGAATAAAGACAAGTTACTGCTTTATACTCCTGCCTGAGGCTGCAGGTCTTCAGGGAGAGGGTGATAGTGTTTCCACAGGGGACTGCAGCTATCTGCATTCCCTGTGGGAATGGAGGCGCTGTACCACTGAGAGAAGAACTAACCCAGCACCAAAAGCCTGTCCTGTCTATCCCCAACAACAAGACCGGTGGATGCTCAGGGCCATCTGTGAGCCTAACAGGTAGCACCAGCACCAGGTACAGTAACAGCAATGAGTCTCCCTTAGAGTGGGGGAACGTGTGTTACAAGTAGAAGGGTTGAGTGCTAATAAAATTCTGGCTGACTATAGTTTGGCAAAAACATTTTTTGACTGGACGTTCAGCCTCTACCGATGGATATATATTGCTTCATTAAAACCATTCACGCTTTTGTGCAGGGCAGAGCCTTACCGGCCTCTCATACTAAGGGGAGAAATGTACCACTTGAGGAGCAGTAAGAGGTCAGGTGTGAGCGAAGCATTTCTGAATGATGGTCCTGAAAAATAAATACATCATATCAAATACATTCATACAAAGCGTGAGTACGTATAACACATTTGGACAGATTTGCTTAGACCAAACAAGCGATTTTTGAACATGTCTCTTTATTTATGTAGCTCTGTGTGGTTTGGGCCATAGGTCTGCCCTCCTCCTGGCTGTAATACCTGGTAAGGGCAAGTTGCCAGGAGCAATCATGGGTTTTCTCCACTTCATGCAGTGCAGTGAGTCAGTGAAGGTAGTGCCATCAGGCCTTGTGTCCAATTAGAGACACAGGGGTGGTGCCTACTTGAGCTTACTTAATGTACTGCAACTTCCAATTTAGTTAGTCTGTCCCTGTGGCGAAAATGGGGGTAATCAGCGCATTAATAAAGGCAGTGGGCTCGGCTGGTTACCCCTATTTCGTATTGGGGATGAAGGGGTTAATTTTATATGCTGTTCCCCTTTTAAGACTGCTAATTTAGGAACGGAGTGAGCCAGCACCCTGATTTTTGGGGTGCCGCCTCAGTGTAATCCCCCAAGTACACACATATTAAAAATATAACTTTGTCATAAGGGAAACATATATTTTTGATGAAGTGCATTTCTGTGCAGTTCAAATGTACCGGCAGGATGCTATTTTTTTCTGCCTGCCTTTGTATGCATACGAGAACCAAATGTTATGCATAGATGAGTCCCACGGTTGGGAGATGCCGATGCGTCTAGGGACGTGTGGGGGGGATGAAAGACTCCAGATTCTTAAAGTGTCACTTAATCAGGATGTTTCTGAATAGCAGGTCCTAGATATTTCACACCTTGGGACCAAACTCCAGACATTGCGTCCCCAGAAATGAGTGGCCCCTTTTTACTTAGCAGTGCTACCAAGCTGCTTACTGAGCATGCTCAGAGTTACCTGAGCTGGCTGCAGGATTTGCCCATGTGACCTGGCAGGTTCTGATAGGAGGAAGATAATTCCTTGCCAATGGGATGAGGCTAATGTAAGACTTCACAGGCCCTTGTCCTTAAAAAGGCCTGTAAACCTCATTCCTGTGTTATTCCTGTGTTGTTGCTGTTCTTGTTACCTGCTTTCTTCAAGCGGATAAGACCTAAGTACAGCGGCTACGATTCCAGAACGCAGGGGTTAAAAACATCGCAACAAGGAAACTTGCCCTGCTTCAGGATTTCGTTAGCCCTGGGTATCCAGACCAATCCCAGAGAACCAGAAAAGGACTTTGCACATTCACAGAAGGATTGGACTGGCTATTTATTTGGCAATTTGCAAATGGACTACATTTTAAAGGACAATCTTCTGGTGCTTTGGCATCTTTCTGGACATTATCCTCTGTTTCTCTACCCGTGAGTGTAATTATTAAGTTATTCTGCAGTTGTCGTGTGTTTGCCTATCAAGGGAATAAATCTCAGTTTATTTTGCTCAACCTGTTCTGCTCAATCAGCACCCACGAAATATAAATGTGTTATTAAGCGCATCTCCCGTCGAGGCGTTTTAAACTGGTGGCAGCTGGTGAGATACTGATTGAGCCTATATTCCAGTTTCCTGTGTGGTTCTGTGGGGTTCTTGTAGATTGCAAGCTCCTCAGACAAGTGGCAACTTACACACACTTCCAAAGAAGCACGAGATAATTGACTGGTCTCTGGACCTATACCCCAATGGCACCATGAGTCCACGCTCAGGAAGGTTTTGTACCTGGAACCGGGCGCAGATAGTGGAGAGATGTGTGGGGTACGGCTTCACGACAGACGGTCGTTCAAAGAGTCAGCTGGAGGAGGATTTAGAAGAATATGAGGGCAGGATGGCCCCGCCAGCAGACAGTACTCAGCCCGGTGTGCAGGAGATCTCTCCAGCTCCGGGGCTGCAAGGACAGGGGAAGGATGTCAGTGACCGCCTGGAAGAGGGTAGCGTGGTGCCAGGGGGTGCAGATGGATCAGTCGCTGCGGCGACCGGACTGGCTACCTCTGGACTCATTGCACTCCTCACCGCCTGGGGAGAAGGGCTTAGCTATGAACAGCGACTCGAGCTCCTGTCGACAGCGCTTGGAAGGCCCCCTCACTCCCACCTTGTCAGCGGGGAACAGGACATTCCCAGAGTAACTGCTGTGGAAGCATCAGAGCCAGCACATGAATATGTAACCAGCAGAGCCTTGGTGAGCAACGCAGCAGTCCCCAGAGAGGCAGCCATTCCGGCTAGGGGGGACCTGTCTGCACCTCAGCGGACTCCCCAACATACAGTGGGGGGCGACATGCCCTATACTGTGAGTTCAAGCTTGAGAGACGATGCTATCATTGCCACAAGGTGGCCCACATCCGGCCACATTGCCCGGACCGTGAGCGGTCTGGGGGACCCCATCAGGGGCAACGTTCACAAGCTGCACGGCCAGTAACCCAGATTGGGCTGGCCCACACAGAGGAACAGAGCACAGCCATGGAGCCACAACCAAGAGGGATGTCCCAGGCAGATGCTGCTTTTGTCACCTCAGAGCCAGCAGCAGTGAGCAGAGGATGTCCAAGTGCATCAGTCGAGATGCAGCCTGCTGATGTCCTGAGCAGGCACCCACGGAGGGTTACCTTTGGTGACCGGCAAGCAGGGAGCTTGCCAGATTTGGGTGCTGCTGTTATTCTGGTGCAGCCAGAAGATTTGCTCCCGGGCACCGGAATGCTAAGAACCATGCTTGATGGAGGGCTGCGGTCCTTACAGGGTGCCCAGATCATTTTGGATGGGGGTGCCAATCATGGCATGAGGGAGGTGGGGGTTTTGTCCAGCGAAACTGCTGAGGTGCGCCTTAGCAATAACCTGGAGCCTGTGATCTGTGTGGTTGCTGCGGAATTGCCTGCTGTTGCAGCGATTCCTAAGAGCCTGTCATCAGGAATCACAGCAGAATCAACCTCTGTCCCCCTGCATTTGGGACCAACGGTTCCAGTGGCCTCTGTGGAGACCAGACAGGTAAGCCAGACTACTGAGTCGCGACCAGTGACTGACTTACTGTTCCCTTTACCTGTTCCTGTTACCCCTGACTTAGAGACTAAGGGTGGGTGGTTAGAATTAGGGACAGCTGATAGGGATGCGGTGAAAGCTGACCCCAGCTTAGAAGGTATGGGACTGCGGGCGTCCGAGTCCTGGGAAAGCGGGGGGTCAGACCTCAGGCTGTGGCACCGCGGGCTCTGGGGTAGGGAGCCAGGTTCTACCGGGTTAGCTAGGGGCTGGACAGGTAGAAGACGGTTAGTGGGACCCAGGGAGGGTAGGCAGC
>WSYH01010333.1:0-23553 GCA_036426205.1 Ascaphus truei | reverse complement strand
AGCACTCAGACATATGTTTCCCAGGCATAATTGATAGGGGTTGACTTTACCCTGTCACATACCTCCCCTGTTTGTGTGTGGCTAGTGTCCCACACGGCTGAAGCCCGACCCTCCACTCCTTCTCTTGACAAAAAAATCAGCATTTCCATGGTCCTTTCCAGGTCTATGCTGAATATCAAAAGAGAAGGGTTGGAGGGCCATATACCACCTGGTCAAGCTTGGATTTGTGTCCTTCATGGTGTTTAACCACTTCAAGGGCGCATGGTCAGTGACCAGGGTGAAGTGTACTCCGGCGACATAATGTCTCAAGGCCTCAATTGCCCATTTTACAGCGAGGCACTCCTTCTCAATAACGGAATACCTCACTTCCCTTGGGAACAGCTTCCGGCTGATGAACAGTATGGGGTGTTCAACACCATCAAATTGCTGAGACAGTACTGCTCCCAGTCCTAACTCTGAGGCATCCATCTGGATGATGAAGGGCTCTTTAAAATCTGGGCTCCGAAGAGCGGGGCCCTCTGACAGGCACTTTTTAAGCAAGTCAAAGGCGTCTTGACACTCCCAAGACCATTTAACTTGAGTCGGGGCACTCTTTTTTGTCAGATCTGTTAGGGGTGCAGATATTTCTGAAAAATTGGGGATAAACCGCTGGTAATACCCTGCTAACCCCAAAAGGGAGCGGACCTGTGTCTTTGTCTGTGGGGTGGGGACTTCCTTTATGGCGGCCACCTTGCTAGCTAGTGGCCTTACTATCCCTCCCCCAACGGCATAGCCCAAGTACTTTGTAGTGGATTTACCCAGGGCACATTTTTTTGGATTTGCAGTGAGCCCTGCTTCTCTTAAGGATGTTAGGACTGCCCTTAACCTTTTTATATGAGACTGCCAGTGTCTGCTATAGATGACAATGTCATCCAAGTAGGCCGCGGCATATGCCCTATGGGGTCGTAGTACCTTGTCCATTAACCTTTGGAACGTGGCTGGAGCCCCATGTAACCCAAATGGCATAGTGACGAATTGGTATAACCCGAGAGGGGTGGCGAAGGCAGTTTTGCATTTGGATTCTTCCGCTAGAGGTATCTGCCAATATCCTTTCGTGAGATCTAGGGTAGAGATATACTCTGCTTTACCAAGCGAGTCAAGCAATTCATCCACCCTAGGCATTGGATATGCATCAAATCTGGATACAGCATTTACCTTTCGCAGATCCACGCAAAACCTCACCTTCCCATCTGGTTTAGGGACCAACACGATAGGGCTACACCATTCGCTGTGGGACTCCTCGATCACGCCCAATTCCAACATGTCTATTATCTCCCTCTCTACCAGGTCTTTTCGGCCCTCTGGCAATCTATAGGGACGAGACCGTACTTTTACGCCAGGTTCTGTCTCAATCCTATGGGACACTAAATTAGTCTGCCCTGGCAGCTCCGAAAAAACATCTGGGAACTGGTCACATAATTCTAGTAGGTCTGACCTTTGTTCCGTTGTTAACTGCTCTCCCATGGGAACCTGATGGTCATTGTACGTACTACCCTTTGGAAGCTGCGGACCCAAATCCGTCTCTCCTTCCCGAGGGTGGATGAACAGCGATCTCATCGTTTTCCAGGGTTTCAGGAGGTTCACGTGGTAGATTTGTTTACCCTTCCTGGACCCTGGTTGAGAGATCTCATAGTTCACCTCCCCAGTGCGGCGGAGAACTTGGAAAGGACCCTGCCACTTCGCAAGGAGTTTACTCTCTGATGTCGGTAGTAGTAGCAGCACTTGGTCCCCAGGTTGGAAGACCCTCAAGCGAGTATTTTGGTTATACTGCCTTTCTTGACGTTCTTGAGCAGATTTGAGGTTTTCCTTAGCAAACCGACCTATCATGTCTAGGCGATTTCTAAGGTCTATTACATACTGAAGGGTATTCTTGGAGGGGGAGGGCTCCTCCTCCCAGGATTCCTTCAGTAGGTCGAGAATACCCCGAGGTTGGTGTCCATATAGGAGCTCAAACGTGGAGAAGCCTGTAGATGATTGGGGAACTTCTCGCAAACAACAGGAAAGGGAGAAGTTCATCCCAAGCTCGCTTTTCAGTGTCCACAAACTTCCTAAGCATGTTTTTTAAAGTACGGTTAAACCTCTCTACCAATCCATCAGTTTGAGGATGGTAGACTGAGGTCCGGACGGATTTTACCTCCAATAACTTCAGGACATCCTGCATTAACTTTGCCATGAAATTTGTTCCCTGGTCAGTTAACATTACTTGGGGAAGTCCTACCCTAGAGAACAGTTCTAACAGCCTGTGAGCAACCTGTTTAGCAGTGGCTGATCTCAGAGGGAAGGCCTCAGGATATCTGGTGGCATAATCTACCACAACGAGTATAAATTTATGTCCCTTCGCAGAGGGTTCTAAAGGTCCGACCAGATCTACCCCAATTCTCTCGAATGGGACGGCTACCAAGGGCAGAGGAACCAAGGGAGCCGGCTTCTGTCCTTTTTGGCTAGTTAACTGGCATTCAGGACATGTCTCACATAGTTTCATGATGTCACCATGTATGCCTGGCCAGTAAAACTGGGACGAGATGCGGTCCGTGGTTTTATCTCTGCCCAAATGACCACCCCATGGGAGAGTATGGGCTAGGGTGAACACCGTTTTAATCAACCCTTTAGGGACTAGCATCTGTCGAATGACCTCCCCTGTTTGTGTAACCTTTTTCACACGATATAGAATGTCATTCAACAGTTCAAAATGTGGAAACACTTTTACACCCTGGTCATCCATTATCTTGTTGTTGACCTGTACCACCTTCTCATATTGTCTAGCCAGAGCTGGGTCCTCACTCTGCCTCTGACGGAAGTCAGGAAGATCCAGGTCTGGCAAAATTCCCGTATCTATCTGTTCCCCACCCTGGTCATCCCCGGCCATGACCTGCATGTTACCAAGAGTCCTAGCCTTTCTTAACCAGTCCTCTTTTCCCGCACGTCTCTGTTTACGTGTCTTTGGGACATGGTGTCTACGGGGAAAAATCTCTGGGGAAAAAGGGAACAAGTCTCCGGGCTTCTCCGGTACCAGAGAAGTAGGCTCCGTAGGAGTAGGGGCCAACAATGTTTCGAGGTAGGGCCAGTCTCGGCCAAGTAGAACAGGAGCAGGTAGCCAGTGAGCAACTCCCACTAGTAGGCTAGCCTCTTGATCCTGGATACGCAGTAGAATGTTCGCCGTCGGGTATCTCTTTGTATCCCCATGGATACACTCGATATTCCAAGGAGAGTCATAAGATAGTCTATTGCTTGGAATTAGGCCCTCTAGGATGAGGGTTTTTCCAGAGCCAGAGTCCAGTATGGCGTTTACTTTTGTCCCCTCCAGAGATGCTGGGACTAACCACGGATTGTGGTCCCTTCGGAGACAAGCTGTGGCAGTGGTTCTGCCATATGAACAGTCCATCTCATCATCTCCTGAATCCGCAACCTCGGTCGTCAGCGGAAGCTCTCGACGGGGCTCGGTGTTTGGAACTCTCCGCTGTTGGATGGGGTCCTCCCTTCTGGTTGGTGGGGTTATCCTCTCCACCGGGTGGGTGACAGGAGTCCAGGTTCTCGGGGAATACTGTGGGTGGCGGCCTCCCTTGAGTGATCCAGTGGCCTCGGACCCAGGATGGGCGTCTCTGTGGGAGTTTGTACCAGGAACCCTCCGAGATGGGAAAGGGTCTTCCGATCGGGTTGACTGCATCGCCCGAGCTGGCGGGTTGTAGACCCCTCGATTGTCTGCTCTCCTGCCTCTAGCATCACCGGAAGCAACTGGTGTTTGCACCGGCCGTTCCCAGCTATCCTGTTGGGTGTCGTCGCCCAGGAAGTTTTCCACCAAGCGGACCGCTGAATCAAGGGAAAATGCAGCGTGTCTTTTTACCCAGGAGCGGGAGGAGGGGGGCAGTATCTGTATGAACTGCTCGAGCACAAACTGTTCAAGGATCTCTGCCTTGTCATGTTTTTCCAGTTGTATCCACCTGGTACATAAGTCTACTAAGCGGTGGGCTACGACCCGGGGTCTGTCTCTTTTTGTATATTTGACTGTCCGGAACCGCTGTCGGTAGGTCTCTGGAGTGAGGCCTAGGCGATCCAGAATAGCAGCCTTTAGTTGCTGATAGTCCATGGCCTCGTCTGCTGGAAGAGCCTGGTAGGCTGCATGAGCTTCCCCTATGAGGAGTGGAGCCAGAGTCGTTACACAGCGATCAACTGTCCAGCTGTGGGCCGTGGCTACCCTTTCAAAAGTGAGGAGAAATGCCTCTGGGTCTTCGTTTGGCTTCATTTTATGCAGCATCACAGTTATTTGGAATCCCTGGTCTGCCTGGGGCTGGGACTTCGGCCAGCAATTGGAGTAGCTTTTCCTCTCGCCGGGCCTGTCGCTCATCTTGCTGGGCCTGTCGCTCAGCTTGTTTCTCTGCTAGCTGGAGCTTTTGCTCAAGGAACTGAGAATTTTTTTTTTCCGTCTGTGTGTGTGTGGCCCTTCAGATACAGGGCCCGTCCAACATCCCACTTCTGACACCACCTGTGGCAGGACGGCCTTTAGCCGAGGTCAGGGAACAGTCCACACGTGTAGTTTCAGGATAAATGAAAACGTTCAGTGGCTTTATTTCTCCACAGCAACATAACATGCGGGTACACTGTCCCTTTAAGCAAATAAATCCTGCTCCACGTTGGGAGAAACTGACTAACACAGCAGTCCTAGCTAGCAGGCTGGCTGGCTAAACCATACCCAAACCGTAAGAGTCTTTTTAAGCAGTCATGCAAACAAATGAAACAAATCTTATTTTGGCTGCAGTAAGTAGTGTGCTGTATCCTTCTGGCTAGCAGCACATCTATCCATGTGCTCTCATCTGAGACAGGCAGCTACTGATGGTAACAAGATCCTTATCTACCTTGCTGGCTCTCAGGTGTCAGCTACATCCTGATTAGCTAGCTTCCACCTGAGTTAACCCTTATGAGTGCTGGATGAAGCACTCAGACATATGTTTCCCAGGCATAATTGATAGGGGTTGACTTCACCCTGTCACAAGTGGCAAAAAATAGTTGTGAATACCAACATATTAGAATGATAAATGAATCAAAGTTCATATGCCACAAGACCACTGGTCTCTGAGTATAACTACCCCATACCTTATATTGAGTAGTTATATTACTCAAAATTCACATGCCCTAATAAGATAGTATTGGGAGTATAATAAATGTATTTATGCATCAGATATTCAACGGTCAGTAATATACCGAATATTTTCATTATCACTGTTAACGAATATGTAATGATTAGTCATGCATGGTACTAAAGATACACTGTACTCCCAATTCTAGAATCACCAACCGCTCCCTTCACTCTCTCACTGGGAAGTTATTAGCTCCAAACCGTTACACAGAAAAAATGTAGCTATTATATCAATAACATAACTCTGGATACTCCCTCCTTGCCATGAACAAAAGAGGAAATGCTCCTCTTCTGTTCCAGTTGCCAGCACTGCTGTCTGGAGAACATCGGGGAGAGTTCAGTTGCAGAAATGACAGAAAATCCCATAATGCTCCAGGAACGGCTGAAGGATCACTTGCATTATATGCCAGCTATTGTGCTGTGTTTGCAGCTATATATGTTTATTTAAAAGTATGAAATGTGCAGACACTGCACTTCTTGAGCCCACCTGTATTTCACTTCATTTAAGCCAATGTTTTTAATATTTATATTTGTAAATGTTCGTGCGCAAAATTTGTCTTTCTTTACTTTGTTCCATTATCTCTTCTTGTGGCGTTGATGACGATAATTAGGTCATCCAGATGGGGAATGAGTCACATAGCATCTATGGAAACGGAGTTGAGGGAATTATTGCAATTTTATTAGTTGTGGAGTAGATACTTTCCACTTACGGCTTGTTTTATCCTGAGGAGAGGCCACTCGGGGAATTAAATGTTAATAGGATTTACAATGACCCAATACAATGGCAATTTTGTGGGTGTTTGTTATCTTTATCCAGTTTGCACGCACATCAGATACACAACGTTTCGTGCAAAGTCTGGTCAGAAATAGTTTGGTGAGGATACTTTCTATTTGATTCTGACTCTAAATAGATCCAATATCGAAGTACATACATCAACCAGCCAGCAGTAAGCATTAGACCCTTTGCTACTACTTGAAATATAATTGCTTTACAATGCATTTCTGGCTCTGAAGGGGATAAGTCACAGAAAGAATGAAGTGATGGACAATTCGGAAATGTCCATCTGAGCCTCATTCAAATAATTAGATTATGTATACGTTTGCTGTTTTCCCCAGTGAGGCTTGAGCCAGCCTTGTGATTATTGTAAACTCCACCAGCCCCGCTTTAATTGAAGTGTGGGAATTCTGCTTGGTCTCCAAAGTGCGTAACTGGCGAACAACAAGAGCAGTCACAGAAATCTCCCTTTGAGCATATTCTTTTGCGTGTGCTTGGTTTCCATAAAGCAACCATGTTTTTTTAATTTCAATAAGCTTCTCAAAGTATGAAATGGAAATTTGTCGCAGTTTGTTTTATCAGACCAGTGAATTTCTGATGGAGTTTTCTAAACATTACAGGATCTCTTCTTCGTGTAAACATACACACAAACCCCCCCAAATGAAACAGCGATAAGTGCATTTGTAGGAAACGGGAAAATGTCCAAAAAGATTATGACATCAACACATAAACTGGTCCAGAACCCCTCAAACTTTAGAAATACTAAAATAAAAAGTGCAATACGCTGCTATAAAGACCCCGCCCCCCCCCATCCCTACACATCCCTACACATACAGTACAGTAATGGGCAAAATTACTATTATCCAGATATGGATAATAGTGCATATGCCCTTTTAAAATAAAACATCAACCACCAGAAATAAAGTAAATAAAACTTGCACTTACCCCTGCCAGCCTGCAAGGATGAAGGCCGTCCTCGTCCTCATCAAAGTCCTTGTCCTCCGCTGCCAGAAACAATGCATTAAAAAAATACAATCTAATGGCCCCTAACCCCTTAATCACCTTAGCGGTTAGTAACCGTTATAGTAATTAAGGGGTTAACCCACCCTCCCCCGCTACCAACCCACCCTACCCGGGGACACCACCCCCACCCTCCAACCCCTCTACCCATTGATTGGCACAGTGTTAAAGCATCCCCTATAATATGGGCATACTTTTCCACTATAGCAATAAATGGGGGGAAAGGGGGGGAAAACAGGCCCAAAATCAAATACATTACATAGAAAAATCAACACACTAGAAATGCCAATAAACCAATTGATTGGCAAGTGGTACATCATGCCCATATAATGCCCAATAAAATTGCTATCCCAAAGGGAGAAGCGCAGGGATTCACTTTCTGTTTTTCACATTTGTATGGCCAATCCCTTCGCCAGCTGCATGCTCCTTACATGGAGAAGCGCAGTGATTATATTTTTGTTTTCCATATAATATGGGCATGATTTAACACTACGGTAGTCAATGGTCAACCTAAAAAATAAACTACCACGAACAATATCCAATTCAATCAAAGCAATCACCAAATAAAACAACAATAAATAAATAAATAAGTAAACACAACAAAATTACCATCAATCAATAAAGCAACTACCAAGTAAACACCAGGAAAAAAATCAATAAATAAAAGAAAACTCCAAATAAACACCATTATTACAAATCAAAAGACCAAAAATAAACCACAATTAAAATGCAAAAACAAAACAAAAAAAAAAAACAGAAATAAACAATTGAAAACACCACAGAAAATGCCATAATTCAAAATCAAAACACACAATATTGAATGTATGTTATTTTTATTTTGCAGGTATTTTCATTGTATTTTTTCCCCTTCATTTTCAATGCCCATTGATTGCCAATGTATTTATGTATGCCCCTTTTAGGGCTGTACATACACTGACAAACAATGTTTTTTTTTTGGCAAATGCTTGATTTTATTTCTTTTAAATGTATTTTGGTTCTTTGCTTTTAATAATTTTAGCTATTTTTTTGTGTTTAGATTTTAATTGTGGGAACTTTTGGTGGTGTTTTCAATTGTTTATTTCTGTTACTTTTTTGTTGTTTGCTTTTTAATAATGGTGTTTATTTGGAGTTTTAATTTATTAATTGATGTTTTTTGGTGTTTGGATTTTAAATTCTGGTGCTTATTTGGTATTTTCTTTATTGATTGCTGGTAATTGTGTTGTGTTTACTTGTTTATTGTTGTTTATTTGGTGATTGTTTGATTCAATTGGATATTGTTGGTGTTTTTTTTAATTAGGTTGACCATTGGCTTTGATACTGGTAAATCATGCCCACATTGTATGGCCATGATGTACCACTGTGCCCCGAGGCTGAAATCAATGCGGTTCATCTCGGGAGACCCCCTGCTCCCGCACACTATTAATAAAACTTACATTAAAGCAGTTTCATTACCATAGCGGATAGCTGCTATGGTAATTTTTTTTTTTTAATTGTTGGGGTTTTGATACTAGTGTACATGAGCAGGGGGTCTCCTGAGTTGAACGCATTGATTTCAGCCTCGGGGACCCCCTACTTCCTGAGATACAGGCTCTGGTATGGGGTGCCGGTATCCCAGTGCAGGATTTAAATCCCCCAGTAACGTGACACGGGAGATTTAAAAGCACGGGGGATACCGCACCCCATAACGGGGCCTGTATCTCGGGAAGTAGGGTGTCCCCGAGGCTGAAACCAATGCGGTTCAGCTCAGAAGACCCCCTGCTCATGTACAATATTATCAAAATCAATATTTTTAATGCACGATCGCCTGTAAGAGCCGTGCAGGGAGACGCAGCGTCGCCATGCAGCTCTTACAGGCTGCTGTTTTTTCCTAGCAGCTATCGTGCTGTAAAATTTATAGTACGATAGCATTGATACAAAAACAAGTCGCACGATAGTGCATTTTTTTTATTGGCCTTAAAAAAATGGCCTTCACTTCTTAGTGAATCCCGCTTTTGGCTTCATGTCTTATAGCACAATAAATAAATGCATAGTCGGATGCAAATGCACTGATTTTATCACTGCTTTGTGAATAGGCCCCAATTATCTTAAAATATATCCTACCTAATAATTCAAGTATTATTTATAGGGAAAATAGAAATGTGAAGAACTACTTAGCCCCTAGAGCCGTGAGGCAGAGCCAACAGGTACCTAATAATACAGTAGGGCCACGCGTCTAGGCATTTCGCTTCTCGGCAATCCACCAATACGGCGGTACCAAGAAGGGGTCCACTATGTCATGCGCAGAACGGGGGCTACTGAGGTCGCGCATGCGCAGAACAGGGGTCTGCTGAGGTTGCGCATGCGCAGAACGGAGTTCGCGCATGCACAGAAGGGGGGACTGCTGGTCTGTGCATACCAGCAGGAGATGCCAAAAATCGCCGGTTCCGCTTTCCGGCTATTTTTGCTTTGTGGCGGGGCCATAGAACGGAACCCGCCGTATTAGTGGGGCCCTACTGTACTACAGTATGTAACTCCCTTAAAGTACACAGTAGGATGCCATAGATGTGAGAATCTTTCATATGTGACAACCAGTTATTGATTCTAGAAACAGGGAACAGATTACATCTTGTGGCATGGGAAATAATTTTAGATGAGACATTGAATTAATTCTAAGACTAAATTTGTGATATATATCTCTTAGAATCCCTTGCCAGAAGCAATATATACAACGCACCACGAACGCAATATTGAAATCGTTTTTTTTTAATGCATGGTGAACATTTGCTCATTAGATGGGTGCAAAAAAATGTCCCACCTTTCAGTGATATATCAAATAGTCCATGGTCCAGTTCTTTTCTCTATTTATTCAGAGACAAATAGAACACATCTTTTACAGCATAATTTCAGTCAGTTACATCAGGTTTTCAGGCATATAGAATTTAGTCATAGAATGGAGAATCCTTAGCTTTGTTGTTCTTAGCTTGGATGTTAAATGATTCTGAATTCTATAAATCCAAATACAATCTTTATACATTTTAGCAATCATCTGTTTTTCTCTTTGTCGACCAAACGTTTTAGTCAATTATCAACAGGGCTTGACAAACCCACTCGCCCCCTCACCTGGGGCGAGTGGATTTTGGGAGCTGGCGAGGTGGCCACCTATCCCCTCGCAGATTAGATCGCTAATACATGCAGCGGGAGGAATATGGGCCACTCTATGCTTTCCTGATCTGCGGCCGGCACGGCACTTTGTTCTCAAAGCTGATAGCATGGGGGCGGGACTAAAGTGACAGGGGAGGGACAGGCAAATAGACTAAGCAGGACTTGTGGAGGGGCGGTCACCAAAGCTTGGGGCAGCAAGGAACATGAGTGGGGGCTGAGGTAAGGAGCATTGACCTGGCTGGGACCTGGGGGGGGGGCAGAGTAGAGGAGAGGTGCAAGAGGAGAGGTGCAAGAGGAGAGGACAGAGGACAGGTGCAGAGGTGGAGAGGAACAGAAGAGTGGTGCAGAGGAGTGGTGAGGTGCAATGTGCAGGGGGGGGGGGGAATGTGATAGGCAGGTGGTTGCCATCCAAGACCCTAAAAAAAGCTTACAATCGAGCATTCACTAGGGACAGAGATGGTTTACTGGTGACTAAAAATAGAGAGCAATCAAAACAAATCCGAGTTGGCACCTGCAACCAACAATGGTTCCAAATAAAAGCAGTCGCCTCTGAGCACTGGCACCTCTTAACATCTGATGACTATCTAGCAAAAGTCCTCCAAAATACACCTACTATTACAAGAAGGAGGTCGCACAATCTTCCCCCTGATGAAGCTATATTTGTGAGGGAAACCCGTAAGGCATCATGACGATGTGACATCATCCAGGAAGTGCAGATTGCACATACGGAGGTTCAGATTTAGATTTGCTGATTAGTGAGGGATAGAACAACTTGAATAATCTAGCTAGCAATTTAATTTTTAGATATTTTCCACTAAAATGGGCTCTATTTTGTCAATAATAGATAATCTACTGGAGTGACCATAAATACTACACATTTGATCTACATGGCTACATGGTTGAACAACAAACAGAGAAAAGAAACCAAGTTTGGGCACTCTGATACATCTATTGGGTGAGGTATGAAAGATTTAAAACAACTTTAATAAACCACTAAATAAATAAAATATTGGGGATTAAAATGAGTATTAAATGCTGTGATCCTAAGGTCTGAGCCTGTGATACCAAGTTCTGGATCGGTAATGCGGATGGCAGAAACACTCAAAAAGGAGTGTCCTCCAATCAGAAAGGTGAGTATAATACAAACACCTGTATGAGTAACCAGAGGTGTAGGGCTCAACTGTTTAGGTAGGTCTCAGTGCACATATCCTGAATACATAATATATGAAAAAAAATCTATATATATAGCAACCACACAGATGGACCCTAGCTTGGTCTGCCGATAGCCAAGAACAGTGATTGTAGCACTGCGACTCCACAGTAACTAGATAGATATTACTGGAGGTAGGGTCAGTAGTTGTGGGGTATAAATGATATGTCAGGGTAATGTAATCAAAACCAGGTACCTAAAACGATGGTATGTCTTAGGTATATTCAAAACTGGGTATGTGGGGGTTAATGTATTCCCCAACCAAGAGTGCTATGGCAAGTATAGCACTGATGCATACATAAACTACACTAATAAACACAACAGGCACAACTCAATGTGTGGTATGCCTGTGACCCTCACTTCTAAAGTATACCTTTGAACTTGATAATATAAAGCATGGTTCATAGGGGTAACCAGGGTAAACGGCACTGACCCAACACCTGCTCTGTTAATCAGAGCTGATCAATAGAGGGTCAGTGCTAGTGAGAGGGTAGGTAGATTAAAGAATCATAAGTAGAGTGCACTAATGTGCATCTATCTTGTAAGTGTAGACAAATAGAGTAACACCCTACTGGTTAGAAGGCTCCCTTGGATAATCCATTACAGAAGCCACTGCATAAGAAAACACGCTGCAAATGCTGGGAGACAATGCTGCCAGCTGACTCACGTGTAGGTTTCGCATAACAACGCTTCCTCAAGGCAGGTAGGAGGGGGGGGGGGTGAACAACGTGAGTAATCTAGCTAGCAATTTAATTTTTAGATATTTTCCACTAAAATGGGCTCTATTTTGTCAATAATAGATAATCTACTGGAGTGACCATAAATACTACACATTTGATCTACATGGCTACATGGTTGACCAGCTCTAAGCTTGCTGGGTAAATTCCCTAATGGATGGATATTTAAAAGCCATCTTTACCGATCAAGGCGGGCAGCCTCCCCATTGTAGGCTTAGTGAAATGAATGAATACTCTACCTCAAGTGATGACTACTTTCTGGACATTATATCACATACCCCGAGTCTCTGGTTTTATTCAATATAGCAATAAAGGATGATGTAGGCACTCAAACAAAAAAGGGAACATTGATGCCAAAAATGCTGGTGTTCCCTCCATTCTTCCAGTGGCATCTTTACTTCCAAGAGATCCCGATTCCCGACATCATAGCTACGCTCTGCTGCAGAGAACTTCTTAGAGAAGAAGCAACAATGATGCAGTCGTGACTGGAAATCCGTTCTCTGTGAAAGTACTGCACCGGCACAAACATCGGAAGCATCAACCTCAAGGATGAACGGACGGAGAAGGTCTGGATGAACAAGAATAGGAGCCATGGAAAAAAGTCTCTTTAATTTGAGAAAGGCAGTCGTTGCCTCTGGAGACCAAGAAAAATGCTCTGCCCCCTTTTTGGTTATGGCCGTTATACTGTAGGTGCGACTATTTTTGAGAAATCCCGGATGAAATTATGGTATAGTTCGCAAATTCAAGGAACCTGTGGATAGGTTTAAGTCCCTTGGGCAGTGGTCAATCAAGGATAGCAGAGACCTTGGCAGGATCTATCTGTAAGCCTTGAGCGGATATGATCTATCCAAGGAAAGCAAAACTAGATTTCTCGAATTCGCACTTTCAAGCTTGGCAAACAGTTGATTCCCACGAAGACGTTGAAGCACCACTTTTACCTGCCCATGATGTTGCTCCAAGGATTTAGAAAAAATAAGGATGTCGTCGAGATAGACGACAATACAAGAGCCCAGCAAGTCTCTGAAGATCTCGTTAACAAACAATTGAAAAACTGCGGGGGCACTACATAGCCTGAAGGTCATGACGAGGTACTTGTAGTTACCATCTCTGGTGTTAAATGCAGTCTTCCACTCACCCCCCCGCCTGATTTGGACCAAATTATAGGCTCCTCTTAGATCGAGTTTGGAGAAGATGGTTGCGCCACGAAGGCGATCGAGAAGATCCGGAATCAGAGGGAGCGGGTAGTGATTCTTAACCATAATGTTGTTAAGACTACTGTAGTCTATACAGGGTCTTAGGGACACATCTTTTTTCTGGACAAAAAAGATGCCCGCACCTGCAGGGGAGCTGGACTTTCAAATAAATCCACGAGCCAGATTCTGACAGAGGGTAAGTCCGCCCCCGTGGAGGAACAGTCCCAGGGAGCAGATCAATGGGACAGTCAAAAGGACAAGGAGGGGGTAATTCCTCCACCTGCCTTTTTCTGAACACATCCTGAAAACCTTGGTAGGCCGGAGGAATATTTGCAAATGCTTCTAGTTTGGAGCAATGAAGGTTCCCAAGGATTGTGGGAAAACCAAACACTTGGACCTACAGGAAGGAGCCCATTCTGTCACCTGACCCGATGACCAGTTGATCCCTGGATTATGGACTCGTAGCCATGGGAGTCCCAGAATAATGTCCGTGCTGGAGAGTGAATCACATCCAGCTGTATGGGTTAGTGATGAAGTGATGAAGCACTCCAACGGTAGCTGTGAGGTGAATAGTCTCCTGAAGGATATTCCCGGGGCCCAGTGGTCTGCCATTCAGAGTCACGATGAATACAGGAGAAGATTTCTTCCTGAGAGGAATGCTGACATGAAGAGCAAGGACCTGATCCACGAAGGAGCCTGCCGCCCCTGAATCCAACAATGCCCGAGTTGACATGGAGTACTCCTGCCAGGGGAGACAGATGGGTAACATCAGACAATAGGAGGAGAGAGGACAGAAATTAGATCTGGCCAAAGAAGGTCCTCTCTCCTTCTCTTGGCGTTGGCGTTTCCTGACTTCCTCAGACAGGATCGAGCTGTATGCCCCGGTCGTACGTTGGAGACACTTCGTCTCCTCCGAAAGCTGCATACCTCCCAGTTCCATGGGCTCCTCCTTAATGGTAGTTGGGGCCGGAAGGGGGTTCGGTGGAGGAGGTTCTGGTAGGACCAACAAGACTTGCAGATCTCGCCTCCGCTCTTGTTGCCTCTCTATGATAAAGATGTGCAAAGAGATGCAGAGTGCAATCAGTCCCTCTAAGTATGCCGGAATATCTCTGCAGGTAAGTTCATCCTTGAACCTCCCGGAGAGACCTTGCCAAAAAGCTGCTTTTAGGGCTCCCTCGTTCCAGTCAGTCTCCGCAGCCAATGTCCGAAATTCAACTGCGTAGCGGCCTACCGGGCAACTCCCTTGTTGGATTTGCATTAGAGAGCTCTCAGCAGTGATAGCCCAAACTCGAGTGTCGAAGACCCTTCGGAAAGCTTGGATGAACACTGCAGAGTCATGAATGAGGGGCAAATTCATCACATATAAAGGCGACGCCCATGTGAGAGTCTCACCTGCCAAAAGAGAAATTATAAATGCCACCCAAGAGCGATAGGAACTGAAGGAGGAAGATTGTAAATCAAATGGATCTGGAATTGATTCAGCAACCCCCTGCAGACAGAGGGGGAGCCAGCATAGCGTTCAGGATTGGGAATAGTTGGCTCCTTGAGAACCAGCGGCATGGGTGTAGCTTGCTGGAGCGGCGGGGTGGGTGCCGACGAAGAATCAGCCGGGAGTGCACAAAACCTGGGTATCAAGGGTTTGCAATCTCGAGGCGATGGAAGCAAATGCATTATCCAATGTAGCCAGGTGGGTGGAGTGTTTACCCAGAAGTTGGCCCTGGAGGGACACGGCCATCTCCACCTCTGCGGGTGGCCTGTCATAGGGCGGACTCCATCGCTGTTTGTGTGTGTCACTGTGTGTGTGTCTCAGTGTCACTGTGTGTGTTTGTGTAACTGTGTCACTGTGTGGGTGTGTCACTGTGAGTGTGTCAATGTGTGTGCGTATATTGGGTTGGGAGGTTATGGAGTGTGGGGAGGGGAGAAAAATACATGGGCGTTGGAGTGTAAGAGAGAGAGGGGGAAGGGAAGGAAAGGGTGTAAGAGGGGGCGAATGTGAGGTGTGTGTTTGGGGAGGGGGGCTTATTGTGTGTGTGTGTGTCACTGTGTGTTTGTCACTGTATGTGTCACTGTGTGTGTGTCACTGTGTGTGCGTGTGCCACTGTGTGTGTCACTGTGTGTGTGTCACTGTGAATGTGTGTGTGTGTGTCACTGTGAGTGTGTGTGTGTGTCACTGTGTGTGTGTGTGTGTGCGTATATTGGGGAGGGAGGTTATTAAAGGGGGGGAGAGGGAGAGAAATACATGGGGGTGGGGGTGTAAGAGACAGAAGGGGGGAAGGAAAGGGTGACGTGGAGTGAAAGAGGGGGTGAGAGTGAGGAGGTATGTGAGAAGGGGGGGGTGTAAGAGAAAACTGGGGGGGTGTAAGAGAATATGGGGGTGGGGGGGTTCTCGCAAGGCTGCCGACATGAGGGTGGGGGGCCCCGGTGGAAATGTTAGTCCTGGGCCCTGGGAAAGCTTTCTGCGGCCCTGGATGCAGAGAAGGAATAAACAGACAGAGCAATAAATGGATGAAAGGGACAGTGAGACACAGGACTATACATTCATCAGCAGTGTGCAGGGGGGGGGATGCAATTATCATTGTAAAATATGCAACAAAAAATAATGCTCACACCTAAATCACTTAAACAAGGGTGATTTGTGATTGTGAAAAAAAGTAACCAGTAATGGTACATGTGGAGAGGTGCAGCTGACGGAAGGGTGTTTCTCAACACAATTAAGAATAACAGCAAAAAGACCCCAAGCGCAAACTCTCCTCATGTGTGAATTGATAAATATAACGTGCAAGTGAATGTGCAGTAAATGCAATAGATTTCCACTCACTCTATGATGTTTAGAGGAATAAGATCAGACAAGCTGATCTAATGGAGGATTGGTAATTCAGGAACTCCCCAGGTACATAAAACAAAGAAGAACTATATAGTACAGCACAGTTTATAAAATAGCATGAAGTGAGCAGTGAGCCTAAATACAAACTCACACGCTCCGCAGAATAAATAAGCGTTGTGACCACTCTGGGTCCACGGCGTCGGCGCTCTGCTCACAAGCAGCAGATGGATGGCGGCTGCAGGCACGCCGCTTCCCTCGGTCTCACAGCTCTCGCAGGTGAATCACACTTCCGGGTTCTCCCGGCAGATGACGTCACCGCGTTGACCAGCCAATGGGAGCCTTCAATCCGGCCACAGCTCCAGTAATGCAGAGAACAGCAGGCATGGCACACAGCGCTTCAAGAGTAACACAGGACCCCCCTATTCGTTTCGTTCCACTGCGGGATCTTCCTCAGGGGTGCAGTATGGTCCATGATTCATAGATCAGAACTATATAGTCGCCGTCACGACGCAAGGGGCAGTGCAAACATTTAAATGACAGATAAATGTGCACAAATAAAAAACTACATTTTGAACACTTGGAAACAACAGGTTAATTTGGTATATATAATTTGGACATGAAGTTCAGTCTATAGAGAGAACAAACACCAATTAGGTCACAGATTGAGGAATGTAATTGCAGCCTTTTCTGGGGTACGGGGTACCGGGTACCAAGAACTGCAGGCAGGTTCGGTGAGTATCAAGGAATCTTTATTTACAAGTCCACAAGGAGATGACACGTCAACAAGCTGTTTCAGTGTGATCTGAGGTGGGGTCATCTCTGTCTCAGTATTTATATGTAGCCCTTTTTCTGAACACCTACCTAAGGGTCTACTGTTCGCTGTCTAACACCTGTGGCTCCAGGAGAGCTGAGCCTCCGCTTGCTGGGAGCCTGGGGTAATACACACTTATATCATAGCGCAGCGCCTCCACTTACCCAGGATCCCCCATTCGAAAGATTTGCCCTGAGCAAGAACCATACCATCTCTTGTGCAACAACCAAACTTTACTGTCTCTGTCTCTGATGCCTCCCGGACAACACAACATACATGAGTATATATATATATGCAAGTATATTATAACACAGATAACCTTACACACACATTAGGCCTATCATTACACTAAAGTGGCTCGGCCACACCTCAAAGGGAATACTGTCCTGTACAGTTGTGGCTCTGCCACGCTCTCATAGAGTATGTCCTTAGGAAAGTTTGGAGAGAATGTTATCTATCCGCTAGCCACTTTCTAGTGTCTGTTCAATTAGTACTAAGGCGGGATCAGCGCCTGATGACCGGTGTCGGTGCACTTGCAGCATACAAAATACCTCCCGGGTCACAGCGGTGACCACAACTCCTCTGAAAGGGTCCGCCGCCTCTGTTCCAGACCTTCCGCCGTCGCGGCTCGCCGTCTGCGCCCAAACGGCAGTATCCGTCCACAACTCCGTGCGCTTAAATCCGTCTATCGTGACAATGCTCTTCACTATGGGCGGTCCTACAATACCGCAACCTACAGTGACGGGGAATACTCCTAGGGACCTGGGGATAGTCTCTGGCCTAGGCAGGCGGGTCACGGACCCCCTGCTCTCGCACTCCTTGTTCCGCCAAAGCCCCAGCTCCTTCTCCTAGCGTGGTGCTTTCCCCCACGCTTCCCGTTCTCCTCCCCTAACAACCCAGCCCGTTCATTGGCTCCTCGCTCCCAGCTGACTCCTTCAAGGGTCGCGGGGGTTAAAGTTCAGTACATAGTCCCTTTCCATTGGTACGCTGTTCGCGTGCTTCCTGAGCGCATGCGCGACCTTTCCTCTGCACCAGTGACCTCGCAACATTGCGCAACAATATGGTGGCGCCCTGCATCAGCTTGCCGCGCGGAACCTGCCGTACAGTGAACACATGCACGGAATTTAACACATCCTTACATATACATTACATATAGCCCTTATCTTATATGCATATATTATCCCTTCACCCAATCCACAAGCTCCACATTGCACATTGCAACCATCCCATAATACTTGTTTCTCCCAAATTCCTAGGGAGTACATGATTTACCTGGGATAATCGCAGAGCAAACCTTGCCCAATCACACATTCCATCCTGTACACAGAATGACCAATAAACACTTATCAGACATACACACATACAATAGAGGAGACAAGATGAAAGACCAGTAACCCCAGACCCTTTGTCTTCTCCATAGCCCTCCTGTCAATGATTCTTTCACAGGAACAATTCAGAGGAAAGATTCCACAACAAGGATCAGATAGTGGAATTAATTAAGATCCATAAATATAATAGCATCATACGTATGATTACTATAATAGCATACTGCTATATGATAAATAAAATAAGTAAAAGGTACAATCAAAATAAAAATGATATGAATATATAAAAGAAAATATATAACCAACTAAAGTGAACACAGGAAATTTTCAATCAAAAAGGAATTCAAGTCTATCTCTACATTAAGACCTTTAGGTTTGAGAGTTTGCAATTTATGAATCCAGAATGTCTCTTGTTGAGAAACATCCTGGATTTTATTGCCCCTCTCCAATTTGATTGAACTTGATCAATCCCTAAAAAGGTGAGACCAGTGGGATCAGACTGATGAAAACGTTTAAAGTGTAGGGACACATTATGCCTTTCTAAACGCAGAGAAATATTCCTGAGATGTTCCAGGATCCTAACCCTTAAATGATCGGATAGTCTGGCCAACATATTGTAATTTACACGGTCAGTTGAGTAGATATATAACTGATGTACTCTTACAGTTAATGAAACCTTTAATTTTAAAAGTCTCACTAGTACAATTGGATGTAAAAGAGCCTGTTTTTGCTTCACCGTGTTCACAAGACTTGCATCTCGTGCACTTAAAAAATCCCTTCGGTTTCTCACCCAGCCAACTATCACTAATTTTAGTGATTATAAAATACTAATATACCTCTATTAGGATTACAATTCTCATTTACCTCTATTAGGAGGGAGAAAGACCAACATTGGATCTGTATCCAGTAAAATGAAATGAACCTGCTGACTTGGGAAGTGGGGAGGGGGCGAGCTTAAAACCTGGGAAGGAGGAGCCACTAACCTCCAGCAGCGGAGACAGCTGAGAATAAGTTAAGAAACACAAAACCCCAGCAAGCTCTTTTAGGGAACCCCTGAGCCCCCACAAAATATATATATGTATATAAGTGTCAAAAAGGAGAGCTATTGAATGTTTCAAATGTATACAACAAGCGACAGAGAAGCCCAATGCTACATCCAATATGACAAAAATACACAGTAAAATACTTATATATTCTCTTGAAAAAGGGTCATTTAGTTGAACCCTTTGGCCAAAGCACTGTAAGCCTGTGAGCCACGACAAGGCAGACAGAGTTCACAGGTCCGAACACTACCAGATAAAATACAAATATACCTCTAATAGGATTAAAGTTCTCATTTACCTCTATTAGGAGGGAGAAAGACCAACATTGGATCTATATCCAGTAAAATGAAATGAACCTGCTGACTTGGGAAGTGGGGAGGGGCGGGTGTAAAACCTGGGAAGGAGGAGCCACTAACCTCCAACAGCGGAGACAGCTGAGAATAAGCTGTTTTTTCTTACCTTATCTCCCTCCCCCGTTTTTCAGTTTTTCTCTTTTTTGTGCCCATCACACCCAGTGTGTTTATTTGATACCAATTGTGATTACACTGGACGGGTTATTACACTTGTATCATTGTCTTACGCAATTGTTTGCTACATTTGTTCGATTCATAAGTATAGTAAAATATCATTCTTTTTGGCATATCACCTATTGATGTTTGCATTTATATTTTTTGTTGAGTGCTAGGAACTTCCCTTATTTTCATCATTGCAACTTTTAAGTGAATTATAAGGTCCCTCCCTATTCCCTTGCACCACACACTCATTTGTTGAGCGATTCTACATACTCCTATTGAGCTGCTGTTAAAATTGTATACGTTGAGATCCCTAAAGGTTAATCAGGAAACCTCTGTTAAGGATCCCCTTTACACACACTTAAAACTGAATAATAAATATATGCCCTAACAGTTTTTAACCCCGGGCAATAAATCTTTATATTCATCATAAAGCACAGCACAGGGTTTCACACGTCTGCACTGGATGTTACCAGTAGATTGGATAACTTATATTGAACTAAATTGGCTTTTACATTAAATCTTCACAGAAGGCAATAAAGAGCCCACTTGACTTTGATAAGTCTGTTAGGATGAATTCCTCAATTACTATTAATATAATAGTAGTTGCATAATAACAGGACAAAGTAGTAATACCTAGAGAAACGCTATATTTTATACCACGTTGGTGGATGAGCGACTAAACCAAATAGGACTGAAGATAGGACGATTTCAAGTCTGAATAATAATTACGTTATATTGTCTATATAAATATATATTCAGCATGTAACTAGTTAAAATAAGGAATATAGAATTACGTTAGAAATTATATTGGAAAATGATTAGCTGCCTCTGCAAAGATAAATCAGTCTGAAGACAGGCAGGTGTAGAAATGTGGTTTGTGGCTTAAAAACCTATCTTGTTTTATCCATTTCCATTTTGTATAAACCTTGCTATGTTTAATGTCTGCTGAGTTGAATAGTATAGGGGCATGAGTTTGGAATCAAAGGTTAGTAAAACAATGCAATTGAGATGGGTCTTAAAGATTAGGTACGCAGTGAATCCTATAGTTACTTAGTGACAGACATTTTTCTAATGTTGATGATTGACTAAGGACATTGAGCTGCCAGTGAGAAAAACAGGTGATTACTAGGTTAAGACTGGTAGGTGTATACAAGATTGTACTTGGATGTATAGAATTCAGAATCGTTATCACCAAGCTGAATCATTTTAACACCAATCAAGCTGAAGATTCCCCACTCTATAACCAAATTCTATACAGGCATACCCCGGTTTAAAGACACTCACTTTAAGTACACTCGCGAGTAAGGACATATCGCCCAATAGGCAAACGGCAGCTCACGCATGCGCCTGTCAGCACGTCCTGAACAGCAATACCGGCTCCCTACCTGTACCGAAGCTGTGCGCAAGTGGGGAGACTATAGGGTCTGTTACAAATGCCTTATTTACATCAGTTATGCACGTATATGACGATTGCAGTACAGTACATGCATCGATAAGTGGGAAAAAGGCAGTGCTTCACTTTAAGTACATTTTCGGTTTACATTTATGCTTCGGTCCCATTGCGTACGTTAATGCGGGGTATGCCTGTACTGAATGCATGCCTGAAAACCTGATGTAACTGGCTGGAGTGATGCTGTTAAAGTTATGTTCTATTTGTCTCTGAATAAATTGAGGAAAGAATCGAGACGGGGACTATTTGATATATGACTGAAAGGTGGGACATTTATTTGCACCCATTTAATGAAGCAAATCTTCATTTGGCGAACCAGCCAGACCCTTCTTCAAAGACAAAGATTCATAACACGGAATCAAACACGGGCAAAAAAAAACATTTCAAACAACATACTGTACATTTTTGGCTTTTGTCATCAAATTGTCCTATTATTCTTAAACTTCAGTTAAAACGATAATGTGTGGCCAATTCATTCTCACACTATTGTGTGGTGTTATACGAGCCGATATATAAGCCGAGTTTCCCTGACACATGAGTCACCGGCAACGAAGTTGTCCAGAATGGCGGCTAATGCCGGCCACCGCGATCCCCACTGTCTTGAAATCAAAGAAAAATGTCAATACTGAATATCACTCCAACTCTCACATTACAGGCGGTCCTCGTTTTACGACGTTTCGTTTTACGACGAACGGCTTATCCGACGCTAGTCAATGCATCCCTATGGCCCGTTTTACGGAGCCCGAACGGCTTATCCGACGCTCTTACGACGCTTTAAAAAATTGCTACAAATCTCCAATCAGAAGGCTGCAGGTTAGGGAAATCATTCTGAACAGTCTGTGTGAAGGTTTGGTGGTGTATTTTAGGCCCTAACCATGTCTGATAAAAGCAAAAAGCAGAGTGCTGTTACTCCAAAAAGGATTAGAACATCTATTACTTTGGAGACCAAACAAAACATAATAAAGCGCTCTGAGAAAGGAGAGACGAACACAGAAATTGGACGTGCCTTGGATATACCTCGCACTACTATTGTGACAATAATAAAAGACAAGGCAAGAATCTTGTAACAGATCAAGGGCTCAGCACCTATGCAAGGTACAATAATAAGGCAACGTGCTGGGCATATTGCTGAGGTAGAAAAACTCCTCATCATATGGCTGGAAGATCAATCCCAGCGTCATGTGCCCATTAGTTTAGCCTTAATTCAGGCCAAGGCTTTGAGTCTGTATGAGGACATTAAGCAACAGCATGGAGAAGGGACCACTGAGGAAACGTTCACTGCAAGTAAGGGCTGGTTTATGCAGTTTAAAGAGAGGGCAAACTTGCATAACATTACAGTGACTGGTGAAGCTGCTAGTGCTGATGAGGAAGTGAATGATAATAGAGAGGAAACACACTTTAATTTGCACTCGGTGTCACAAGAGCTCACATAGCTCTTCTCACAACTATTAAGTACTTACCTGTAGGTTGCTTATTACGTCCCCTTCCAGTTTATGTTTGTATATATGTTTGTGATTGTTGTTCTAATGTGTGTACATAATAGGGTGACCAGATTTTGAAAATGAAAAACCGGGACATTTTTTTTTTTACATAACAGTTTATTTATTGTAGTACACTTATACTTACGACCATTAGTCTTTGTTACATAGTTGTGTGTGTGTGTGTGTTGACCTCACTAATCGAACAAAAAAAACCCAGATGTGAATGATTCTGAACCCCTTAACCAGTGTCTGGATGCCCCCTCTTCACAATTTCTAAAGCAGCAATCCCGCCTGGGATCTTACCTGATCCGCAGTCCCTCAAGGTACTATACTGGAGGGGAGGTGTTCCCTACCTGTCTTTCGAGGTCTCCCGTGTGAAACTTGAGTCAGATCTGGAAGAAAGAAGGGTAGGTTACTTCGGTGTAGGTATACGGCAGTTAAAATAAGACAGGGAGGGTGAGAGAGACAGAGAGAGAGAGGGTGAGAGAGACAGAGAGAGACAGAGACAGAGAGAGAGACAGAGACAGAGAGAGAGACAGAGACAGAGAGAGAGACAGAGACAGAGAGAGAGACAGAGAGAGAGACAGAGACAGAGGGTGAGAGAGACAGAGGGTGAGAGAGACAGAGGGTGAGAGAGACAGAGGGTGAGAGAGACAGAGGGTGAGAGAGACAGAGAGAGAGAGGGTGAGAGAGACAGAGACAGAGAGGGTGAGAGAGACAGAGAGAGAGAGGGTGAGAGAGACAGAGAGAGAGGGGGAGAAGAACAGAGAGAGGGTGAGAGAGAGAGAGAGAGAGGGTGAGAGAGAGAGAGAGGGTGAGAGAGACAGAGAGAGGGTGAGAGAGACAGAGAGAGGGTGA
>WSYH01010332.1:0-23553 GCA_036426205.1 Ascaphus truei | reverse complement strand
TCTAGTGCTCAACACCTCAGAGGAGTGCTCAACACCTCAGAGGATACAGAGCCTGGAAGGAACCTAGTGTTTGACAGCTGAGGACATGGGTGCAGAGATAAAAAAATTGGTTGTTGATCATGCACGCCTATACTTGAATTTTAAACATGTGTTGGTGCACCAAATCCTGTCTGGGGTCTTTTCCTTGGTAGATCCCAAAAGAATGTTTAGCATGAAATAGAAAGGCAGAGGGCACTCCAAAAATGCTGAACATTGTCTTTATTGGCTTATTACGTCTATCTTTCCAAGGTGTTTCGGTCCCAACTTGAAAGAATTGATGTTATAAACAATAAAGAAACTTTTCAGTATTTTTGGAGTGTCCTCTGCCTTTCTATTTTATGCAGAGATAAAGAACCTGGGACCTCTAAAGCTGGATGTTGCAGAGGTACAGAGCCTTCTACATCTAGGTGGTACAGGCACTACACACTGGGTATATGAAAATACATGGGCTTACAAACAAGTAACGATGTACTAATGGCAGTAACATGTTTTTATTGGGTTACATCTGGGTTATTTATGTTGGTATTTTTTAATTAAAATATGACACCTACTGTGTAAGCATTTTTCAATAATAATTTAAAGTTGCTCTGTAAACATGATGAGCTGAGGCTTGGAGAGGGTTTTGACTTCCTCTGGCAGCTCCCTTTTGTCTGATGTCACTGTGTTCAATAATAGTTTGCACAGGCAAACCCTCCCTCTCATCCCTCTCCTTATTTTTATTGGCTCTCTGATAAGGACAGAGGGGATAAGGGCAAAGAAAACTCTTGACTGACAAAAACGTGAGGGCCCCAAAGGAATTAAACTTGTAATAAAGGGACTTATTCAAAATAGTCAGAAGTGGCGTTTTTGGCCCAAAAACCACTGATAACATCAATTGAGGATTTTGGCCAAAACACCCCCCCCCTTCAACACCCGCTTTGGACTATATTGAATAAGCCCCTAAATTCCACAGAAACAGAATATTTGCTATTAGCACAGTTAGACATATTCTTTACAAAATGTTGTTTTCTGGCCAGCTACTTCAGATTGCACCTTTAAACATTGTGGGATTGTCCCTACTATAGGACAGAATAAATATAGGTTCAGTACCTGTTATATAGGTTTTGGCAAAGAACTAACTTCCTGTTGTCCCCCCACAGGGAGATCTTTCAATGCCAGCATAGGTTAGCACAGTCCGAGCAGGTGACACAGAGACTGATGAACTCCATCAAGGAAAAGGACAGAGAAGTGGAGCGGCTGAGACACCAAGGCCGGTTCTTAGCCCAGATATGCCGTAGCCGGCCACTGTTGTGTACCCTCGTGACCATCATGGGCGAAGCTGAGGGAGTCTCCGACCTGCCCATCCCGGGGGAAACCAACGGCCTGGGAAACCAGGACTATCTCCAGAGCGAGAGTGAACTTGAAGACTCGGACGTAGATAGAACATTGTTTGGGACTACTGTATAATGCGGGCGGGCATCTTTATTTCACCCGCAAAGCTGGACCCAGGGTTAATGCTTAGGTGTCTTTTCTACGTGCACAAATAATAGGGTTTACCTATATGGCAAGGTTAGAGGTGTCAGATATTATGATTTCTTTGTACACGGAAGTGTTGTGGAATTCTATTTTTGGGTTAGTCTATAATATGATCAGTACAGGGTTTATTTGTAGGGTCATTCTTTATGTAGAAATTAAAGGATTCGATTTTGGGGGAAGTTTATTTTACATGTTTCAAATATTAAGTTACATTCTGGGTTCGTTTCACATGTTAAAGGTTAGTCACAATGGTATTATGCATACACAAATTATGAGTTAATGTTGGGTTTTCTACTATATGGAAAGTTTATAGTGTTAGGTCTTGGATTTTTTTTATATGCACAGATGTTCACTTTATATGGGCATGCTATAGTTTCAAATATGAGCTTTCTCAAGGTCAATTATTAGGGTTATTTATATGCTGAAATCAGGTTCATTTTGTGTTTTAAATCAGTTTATAAGATTAACTTTTTAGGATTCTTCTATATGCAGAAATTATGGAATTACATTTTGGGAGAATTTTATATACTCAAATTATAGGGTTACATGATGGGTTCATTTCAGATGTAATATAGTTAGACAAGGTACATACAAAAATTATTAGTGAATTTTTTATTATTATATATATGGAACGTTTATACAGTTACTTTTGGGGTGCACAAATTATAGGGTTTACTTAGTATGATTTATTCTATACACAGAAATTTATACGTTAGCTTTTGATTTTGTTTATAAGGGATAATGTTGGCATTGTTTGTTCTACATAGAAAAATAATAGGGTTAAATGTGGGGTTACTTTATATGCAGGCATTTTTGTGTTATATGACTAATTATGAGTTTATTTCCCATACAAAGATTTATGTGATTTAATTTACGATATTCTATTAACATAGATTATAGATTACTTTTTACATTTATCGAAAAAATGCACATTTTATTGAGTTAATTTCATGTCTGTTCCACATGTACAAATTATAGGATTATTTTAAACAGGTTGATATCTGGGATAATTCTAAATACAAAATGTGCAGGGTTAACATTGTATCTTTTGTACATAAATTATAGGATTAGTATTTATGGGGCAGTTAATGTTTGTATGAAAAGATTATAGGTATTTCAGGTTTCTAGAGTATGCACAAATGTTAGGGATAATTTAAGGGTTAGTTTACATACACATACAGGTGCGACCACGGGTAATTCTAAAACTTGCCTTGGAAAATTTGGGGCAATATCCAGGTAATGCTGCCAACATTTCAGTGACATTTCTGCAGACAGACTAATGGCCCATCGGATTAACAGAGCGGGGGATTCCTGGCAGTCCCATTCAAACTGAATGGGACTGCCTGGGACCCCTGCTGTTAATCCGATTGGCCATTAGTTTTTCTGTAGAAATGTCACAGAAAATGTTGCAGCATTACTGGGGTATTGTTGGTGATTGCCCCAGATTTTCAAAGGCAAGTTTTAGAATACTCGTCGTCGCACCTGTACAAAGATTATTTTAAAATTTGATGCAGGGTTCATTTTTTATTGGGTGATTTTATATTTACGAACTATTTTATTCCGTTACCTAAATTATAGGGTCAGTTTGAAATGAACATATTGTAGGGTCTATTTTTTCTTTGTTCCTATATACAATTAATTTGGTTAAAGTTTATTTAATATTCACATATTATTGGGATGTATCTATAAGGGTACATAAAAGATTACATTTTGGGGTTAGTCTATATATAGACTATATAGGATTAATAGTCTATATGGGGTTAATGTGTTAGGTTCATCCTGTATACATAAAGGATTTATGTTTTTTTGGGTGGGACGGGGGACATATTTAAGGGTGAGTTGAATTAAAAAATTATTGTGGTTTTTTCTTAGGTTGGTAATTTTTTTATGGCCATATTCTGAGCTGAAAGATTTGTATGGAAAGTGCTATATAAGGTTACATTTCAGATTATAGCGAGATGGGTGGGCATTATATAATATAAACTAATTATGTGGAATTCTTTAAGGTTCATTTTAAAAATAAATTATAATTGGGTTTTAATTTATGGATTTTCAGTTTAAAGTCCACATATAAAGTATTGCCAGCAGTGAAGGAGTTGATATAAAAATGTCACTTTGCATCTTCGGCATAGAAAATAGTTCTTTCCAGCACCAAAAGGGTAACTAATAAATAATCATATTTATGGCGATGGCCGCTTTTGCGCATTCGCGCGGCAACGGGCGCCTTGGTGCATGCGCTGATGACATTGGTGCTTGTGCGCGCCGACGGCATCTTCTGCCAACAATTACGTCACTTCTGTTACATGCTTCCGTCTATATGAAGGCGATTTGTGCCAACAAAGAAGTTTCACTTCAAAAAACATATAAGATTTCACTTTTTGCTGCTTTAAATAAACCAATGAAAAAAAATGTTTATTTACTTTTGTCTTTATATCCCCCTCTCTCTGCTTTCTCTCTCATTTCCCCCTCCACACACACACACACACACACACACACACACACACACACACACACAGCTCTACAATGAAGTCCATAGAAATATGGTTCCAGGGACAGTCTGGAATGGGTAAGGGAAGAAGAAGGCCTGCTGGTCTGACCCGGGGTACTTTGTTGCGAGCGCAAGTGCCACACTCTTTAACAAACTCCTCCACATCCTTAGCCCACTCTGGCCACCCGAAGGTACGTTGAACAAGGTCGTTGGTTTTCCGTATCCCTGGATGTCCTGCCGATTTAGAGGAATGGCACCACTCGAGAACCCTTTTGCGGTGTTGGGGTGCCGTGTAGAGTCTTCCCTCCGGAACCTTGAGCCCCATCGGAGCTTGTGATTGCTCGGATTGAATCTGGTCCATAATATCAAAGGAGTTAGCGGACAGAATACATCTAGAGGGAATAATCGTCTCTAGCTGTTCTTCAGACTAGTCCTCTGCAAGGAACTGTCGAGACAGAGTGTCCGCCTTTAGATTTTTGGAGCCAGGAATAAAGGAGATGAGAAAATTGAATCGTGAAAAAAATAGTGCCCAGCGGGCTTGTCTAGAGCTCAAACGACGTGCCCCTTCTAAGTAGAGAAGGTTCTTATGGTCTGTGAGTATGGTTATAGGCAGTGGTCGACAAATCACCAAAAAATCTACTCGCCACACAAAAAAATATACTCGCCACCTAGTACCAAATGTGTGCTGCTTGGGCCAATAGGAGCTCGCCACGATGTTAAATCCACTCGCCCGGGGTGAGTAAATGTATAGGTTTGTCGAACACTGGTTATAGGTGTCTCCGTACCTTCTAAGAAGTGTCGTCTCCACTCTTCTAATGCCAACTTGATAGCCAAAAGCTCCCGGTTCCCGACATCGTAATTCCGTTCTGCGGACGAGAATTTCTTCGAGAAGAAGGCACATGGGTGTAGTCTGGCTAAGGGAGAGATCCTTTGGGATAAGACAGCCCCAGCCCCGATGTCAGAGGCATCTACCTCCAAGGTAAATGGAAGTTTAGGGTCTGGCTGGGTGAGGATAGGGGCCGACACAAAAGCCTCCTTCAGAAGATTAAATGCCCTTATGGCGGTCTCAGACCATGATGAAGGATCTGCACCCTTCTTCGTGAGAGCAGTTATGGGAGATACCGTAGAAGAAAAATTGCGAATGAAGCGTCGATAATAGTTTGCAAAACCTAGAAAGCGTTGCACGGCTTTGAGAGTGGTCGGACGGGGCCAGTCCAAAATAGTCTTAAGTTTTTATGGATCCATATTGAATCTGGAGTCAGAGATAACGTATCCCAAAAATGCCACAGACTTGAGATGGAACTGACATTTCTCCAATTTCGCAAAGAGATGGTTCTCCCGGAGGCGTAACAGCACCTGTTGAACGTGTTCGATGTGTTCTTGAGGTGATTTAGAAAAGATTAGGATGTCATCTAGGTAGACGATAAGAAATTTGTTAAGAATGTCCCGAAAAATCTCATTGACGAAATCCTGGAAAACTGCTGGTGCATTGCACAGACCGAACGGCATGACCAGGTATTCATAGTGGCCGTCATGGGTGTTAAAAGCAGTCTTCCACTCGTCCCCCTCACGTATCCTTACTAAATTGTAGGCACCTCTTAAATCCAATTTAGAAAAGATAGTTGCTCCCTGAAGACGGTCGAAGAGTTCCGGTATCAAGGGCAGTGGGTAGCGGTTCTTGCGTGTGATGTTATTCAAACCCTGGTAGTCTATGCATGGACGAAGAGAACCGTCCTTCTTTTTGACGAAAAAGAAGCCTGCTCCGACTGGAGAGGAAGACTTACGGATGAAACCCCTCTCTAAATTCTCTGCAATGTAAGTGTTCATGGCTTTAGTCTCTGGGAGAGAGAGAGGATAGGATCGTCCTCTGGGAAGAGGTGCCCTGGGTAGTAGGTCAATAGGACAGTCGAAAGGACGGTGCGGAGGTAGAACCTCGAAACGTGCTTTGTCGAACACATCACGGAATTCCCAATACACAGAAGGTAGGGAGTCAACCTTCTCTGGCAGGGTAGACAACCCACCAATCTTCTGGAAAATTCTGGTACATGTCTTGGCACAAGGAGCACCCCACTGGATGGGTTCCCGAGGATTATGGAGTTGAAGCCAAGGAAGACCCAAAATCAGCTCCACAGAGGGAGTGTGGATAAGATCGAGGGTAATGATCTCCGTATGAACGTTGATGCACTGCAGTAGGAGAGGCACCGTCTGTAGCGTGATGAATGCCGGCTGTAGAGGTCGACCGTCAATGGCCTCCAGACCTACTGGTGTCTTCTTACTGATAAATGTAATATTGTTCCGTCTAGCAAAAGTCTCATCGATGAAATTGCCCGTGGAACCGGAGTCAATGAACGCCCGTGCTTGAGTGTGAAATCCCTCTCCAGACAGTGTTATTGGCAACATTATCCTGGTGGGAAGGACGTCCTTGATGATGGGAGAAAGTGTCAGTATTTCCAACAAAACTCTCCTGGATTTCATTGGGAGTTGGTGTTTCCCGGCTTGTGGGGACACTGGGGTACTATGTGACCAGAATTACCACAGTACATGCAGAGACCGGCATTGCGCCGACGTTGTTTCTCGGCAGCAGACAGCTTGTTACCTCCCAACTGCATTGGTTCCGGGGCGTCCCCGGAAGGGGGTGTAGGAGCCATGAACGATGGAGCAAGATGCCTTGAAACCCGTTGACGGTAACGAGAACGTTCAGTTCTCTGCTCCTGCAGACGCAGGTCCACTCGAACGCACAGACCGATCAAATCCTCTAAGTCAGTGGGACGTTCCCGCGCTGCGAGCTCATCCTTTAGAGATGAACGCTGAAGATAGTGCTTCATTATTCCATCCCGTCTCAGCAGCAATTGTGCGGAACTCCACAGCGTACCGGGCGACGGGTCGATCTCCCTGGGTTATGTGATGAAGAGAAGATGCTGCGGTTAATTGCCGTGCATGGGTGTCGAAGACTCTTCGGAACTCCTCGACGAAGAGATCGATGTTCTGTGTGAGAGGACCTTGTTGTTCCCAGATGGGAGAAGCCCATGCCAGCGCCTCGTCGATGAGAAGAGCCACGATATAGCCGACCCTGGAGACAGAAGAGACAAAACGAGAGGGCGTGAGTCGAAATTGGATGAGGCATTGGTTAAGGAAGCCCCTACATCCTTGGGGATCCCCAGCATAGTGTTTGGGAGCCGGAATACGTGGTTCCAAAGCAAACGCAGGTGCTGGAAAGGCGGTTGCGGAGGCTGTGGAAGCCACGGGTGAAGGTTCCCGACTGAGAGCTCGGACTTGAACGGTAAGGGAATGAAGGCTCTGCTGTAACGTATCCATTCGCCTATCAGCTTGTTCCAGATAAGTCTCTAGCCTGGTGAAGAGATTTGTATGGGCATTTAAAGTACGCTCCACCTCAGCGGGGTCCATGTTTGTTGGGCTGAGCATAATGTCAGGTTGAGCTCACCACAAACGAGACGGGACCGCGGTGCTGAGGTGGGATAGGATATAACGCCACTCACTGCCACGAGGGCACGTCTTGAGAGTAGAGTGGTCTGGGAGTCCGGATCGGGGCAGGAGAGGTACGGGATGGTAGAGGTTGCTGTTTGCCAAGTCCGGGGTTAGAGAGAAGGACGTAATCGTTTACCGTTTGCCGGGTTCGGGATGCCAGAGGTGCGGAGAGTTGTGTTGCCGTATGCCAAGTTCGGGATGCCAGAGGTGCGGGTAGTCGTAGCGGAGGCCGGTTCGGTACACGTGGAAGACTGCAAAACAAGACAGGACAAGACAGGACTAGGGAGGCAGAGAGTGATGAGAACAACTGGTTGTATGCTCAGCCAACGAGTCAGTGACACTGTAGGGTATATATAGGAGAGAGGGTCCAATAGCAGCGCAGCAAGGTGGGGGTGTGTGGAAGGGCCAGGCTACGGCAGGGATAGGTCCAGCATGAGTACCAGGGGAGGAGCCATAAAGCCCAGTAGTAAGACTGCATTTGATTGTAGCAATAGTTTGAGGTGCTGTGCCTTTAAGGGGTTGGTGCGCCTCCGTGTGGCCGCGCCTCCGTGTAGCTGCGCTTGCGGGCGCGTGACCGGGCATACCCGTCAGCCCAACAGTAGAAGAAGAGCATTGGCGTGCGCGCGCCCACGTGGAGCTGCGATCGGCGTTCTGGAGAGAGGCTGCCTGCGTGCCGCCGGAGGACCCGGCTGAGCTGCAGGTGAGTGGGGAGCACGCCGAGGGCGGCGTGACTCCCAGACCCTTACAAAGGCAGAGTTGTAGATCCTGACCAGGTTGTCAGGGTCTGTAGCAGAACTGAGAGAGGAGAGGGAGGAGCGTAAAGTGGACTCAAAGGCTGGTCTGTTAATAGAGTGTAGGTTTCTGCAGAAACGTGGGGTAGATGGAGATGGAGAGGGGGAGAAGCCAGAGAGAGAGAAAATGAAATGAGGTGATGGTCAGAGAGAGGAAAGGGGGAAATGGACAAATCAGAGAGAAAAGTTTTTAGTGAAAACCAGATCTAGATAGTGGCCGTTTTTGTGGGTGCTGGCTGCAGTCCACTGTTGAAGGCCAAATGAGGAGGTTAGAGAGAGAGAAAGCGGGCAGCCCAGGGGAGAGAGGGGTCATCAATGTGGCAGTTGAAGTCCCCAAGGAGAAGAACAGGAGAGTCTGAGGAGAGAAAGAAAGAGAGACAGAATTCAAAGTGAGAGAGAAAGACAGAAGGGGGATGAGTAGAGGTAGGTGGGCGATAGATGACTGCCACGTGGACAGGGAGAGGCGAGAAGATCTGGACAGTGTGAGCCTCAAAGGAGGGAAAAACAAGAGAGGGAGGAATAGGAAGGGTTTGGTAATGGCAGAGAGAGGAGAGCAGGAGCCCCACGCCTCCACCCCTGCCATCAGTGCACGGAGTGTGGGAGAAGGAAAGGCCACCATGTCACGAGAGAACAGCACATATATACAATAACCGGGCCAGATTGAACAAGACTAGGATATAGTAAACTGAATGAGTTTATTTCCTATGAGCAGAACAGACAATACATCAAGCAAATAACATTACAGAAATATTTACACTTACTGAGGTTGGACAAGGAGATATTCAGCCGAATAGCAGCTCCTTAGTTGTTATAGGTCACAACAAGCACGACAGCAACAAGCAACCAACACAGGAATAAGGGGTGCACGCAACTATATAGACGCAGACCCCCATTCCTACCATGGCAGTTCAGTTATTGGTGAAGACAAATCTTGACCCAATCACAGGTTGCCAGGTAACGCAAAAATCTGGGTTTACCCAGCCCCTCATTAATACAACCCTCCCCTGTGGCTACTTGGCCAGCCCATTTATAAAAAACTATGACATGATGCCTTCGTTGCCATCCTGTCTAGCAAAAATGCTTATGGGGCAGGGGTCTTTCATGTAGGGTGTCACTTTTGACAGGTGAAATGGTTATCACCTAGTTGTGGGACCTGGCTGCATATGCAATGAAGCCTTTCAAGTGGCCTCCTTTGATTGTACAATTACATATCAAAGGGGCCATTTGGCGAGCCTCCAAACTTATATCCAAAGTTATAGTAAAAACAGTGATAATTGCAGGTTGCAGACCTGTCTAAGACATGCAAATGAACATACAGTAATATTTACAGTTGATATATATATATATATATATATATATTTATCATGGCTGTGTTTACTTTCTACCTTCTAACATTGAATATGGCTTATTTATTATTATTTTTGCAGTAAATAACTCTCACCTAAATTGAGGGTGTGAAACCGTAATCGTCCCTTCTTTCTGCGATATCTGTGTTCCTCTTCAGAAATGTTTGCTGATCTATGGCTGAGAACTTGAGAAGGAGCTTAACCTCCTAGCTGTTTGGGTACAAAGATCAATCTGTTATGAGTCAACATTTAATACCTTTATGGCAAAACAGGGGCTCCTGATACTTCCCACACACAACACACACACACACACACACACACACACACACACATACATACATATCCCAGTTTCCAAAGTAAGTGTGTCTTTTCCTGTAATTTGTGTAAAATAGTTGTGTACGTTCCTTATGTGAATAAATGCAATTTCTTTTTATGTCTCTGCTATTCCCGGTAATTAAAAGTCTTAATAAGCTTGGTCTACCGTGACACCTAGCACATAGACTGTACGAATAAGTGGTAACCACTCTGATGGGATGTTAAAATGGAGCGCTGTTACCCTATCTATATCCCTCTTCATGGAAGGTTGGAAGTTGGGGCCAGGGAAAAGCCTGAAGGTGGACCTGATGACCCTGTTCTATAAAAATTAGCACAATGTACTGTGCTGACGGGGAGGCACACCACGATCAGTTTCCTGGTAGTGTTACCCCCACGTTCTACTCATCATAGATGTGAACCCCCGAGGGAATGATACTGGGGAGCGCTGTCACTCTAATCATCTTCAGCTGCAAAGAAAGGGGCCAGGGTACTTGCTCTAAATGCTGAAGAACCCTGGGTACCCATGCACAAAATGGCACAACGTACTGTGCCGTGGGGGAGTTGCACTGAGTAGAGGTGCTCTCTGGTAGCCTGAACCCCATCTCCACATTTCTCTGCTGTGAAAGGGTCAAGCTATGCAGTGTATGGGTGGACTTGTGTACCTGGCAGGCTCTGGTAAAGATCTTAAAGGAGCAAGGAAAAGAAACGGGCTCCTGGTGGCATGTACCAGGGACCTTGTTTATCTTACTGTTCTACTACAAAGTAAAACTGTTATGTACTGTATTCACAGAGAATGTATATCATGCATAATAATGTGATATCAATTATGCAAAATGTTTTGTTATGTTCAGATTCATTGGATGATGGTACCTGAAAATTTAGGACCCAAGCGGGGTGGTTGGGATTCCACCAGAGGGAGAATGTAACCCTGCCACCTTTGGCTACTAGTCTGCCTTTGTACTGGCAGTAAGCCCTGGTAAAAGCAGGCCTGCCAGTAGTCAACATGGGGTTTTCCCAATCCTCTGGGTGCTGCACTTGAGTGACAGCAGAAGGTTGGGACATCCTGTCTGGGCATGACCAAACATGAGTGTCACGGTAGGCCAGGCCAAATACACCTTTATATTTAAGGGATCAGTCACAAGGCAAAACATGCAGAAAAATAAATTGCGGTTTATTCGGATAAGACCTCGGAAACACACAGAAATACAAGAAACAGAGAATATACACACTTACTGGGGTCTGGGGCAGGAGATCTACCCTTTCCTTGTTGCAAGGCGCCTGCTTCCGCAAAGGCTTACCTTGATAGGACCCTGGTTCTGGGCTCCTGGACCGAAATCCAGCCTGCTGGCTAGGCCTCCCCTTGCTTCCCTGTGTGAATAGCTCTTTTACAGAAGAGGCCCGCCAGCAGCTGCTTGTCTTCAGATCTCCAACAGGAAAAAGAGAGCTGCTTTTACTGCACGCTCTTATATAGGCTGGATTCCTATCTAAATCATTGAGGAGTGTAATAGCCAATTACAGAAGGGATTGAAATTACGCATTCATTGATAGGAGGGATAAATGCAAAACTTGCCAATGGAAAACATGCTTATGAGTTTTGGCATACAGGGCCGTTTTTCCCTGACTCCGCAGTGTCTACATAAAACAAAGACTTCCTAATCTGAATATCCTGCTCACCAAATGTTTCCCCCCTCTGCCATTCCTCTCCTCTTTGAACTATGGATTCTATGCAAACTAGCTAGCATCTTGACCATATGCCGGTGCTTTCTGTATAGTAAACATTAAAACACAATATAAAGTACACTTCCTTACAGAATATACTTTGGGGGACCTTATACTTATAAGGGAAATAAATTGGGGAGATTTGGGCTTGGAATCCCTATCTGAGCTGGGGCATTGAAATGCTAATTCACATGTAATTCACATGCTAATTCACTCTGCCTTTTGTCACCAACCTGGGTTTAAATCACAGGACAAACACAATGCATTGCAGTTTTAAAACACAGAGAACCAACATTTAGACACAAGAGCTGGCACTCCACCATCTGCACCTATCATGTGGGGTTCTAAAACCTTCTCTTCTCTAAGACACCAGCTAAGACTACCTTGCTGGCAGGCAAGACAGGTTAAAATATTCCCCCCTTTCCCCTCATGTTCCAGAAGTCCCTGCCCTGCAGCTATTTCTCAGTAGAGGCCACCCATACAAGGCAATCCACTTACAAGCTTGCATAGGCAGTTGCAGGCCCATGAGGCAAAGTGAATACACAGAGAATGCATCAACTAGCACACTGGGCTTATACAGTTAACCCCACATATACAGTGCATTGCTTATACCACTATGGGGGACAGTATAACAAAGGAACACAATTACAGGCAACACAGTAAGGTACAATATTAGATCCAAGAGCTGACACTCTCAGCCCTTACCATATGGTTTCTTGGGCAGCCAGCTGGGCTCCACCTTTGAAAATATGGTCTGCTTTCCACCGTACGGTAGCAGGTCTACCCTGTGGACTAGACTGCCTCCCGGGAGGTCCCTTTCAGGTTCAATGTGCTGGACAGGATAGCTGAACAGGCGCCTGGAGACAAGTGAATAATTCGGACACAAGGTATCGTTCTCACTCACTGGTCTGATTTAATAGGCATATACATCAGTTCTTATAGCTTTTTCGGGTTGTTGTCACATAGATACAATTCATTCAGGTTGCCGAGGTGCCATGTACACTTAACAGAAGCCAGTTGTCCTTAACAATGCCATATTCCTTTCAGTTACCCCCCAGCTCTGCTGTAGTTGCTATAGCTATCCTAAACAATGCCATATTTCTTTCAGTTATCCCCCAGCCCAGCTGTGGTTGCTATAGTTATCCTTAACAAAGCTATTTTCTGTCAGCTAACCCCCAGTTGCCGTGGCTATCATACGTTGCTGACAGGACAGTTTGAATATTTTAGGATTCCGGTCAAACAGGATATATGGGGCTTGATCTCAGCAGGGAGCAACTGTATTAGAAGTGACTTCTGGTCTCTGTGTTAAAACAGAGTTCCCATACTTTTTCCCTACAGCTACATTGTACCCTACATTCCCTACATTGTACCTGAGCTGATAAAAATGGAGCATATATTCTTAAACATATAAACATAGGACCCCTACCAAAATATACATTAACAATTCCCTCCTTTTGTCATAACATGACAATATTGCAAAATAGGAGGAGCACATAGTTAATACAGTTGAGGTAGCCAACGGTGTTTCTCTAAAAATCCTAGCACACATAAATGTGTACATCACAACTAGCGCATTATGACGAGAATTTGGTGAATTAATGAATGCCGGCTTTGCCTACCGTCACAATGAGTCAGTCAAGGAGCCCTCCTCCTTGTACTTAAGGGCAGTAACCAGTAAATTTAACAGTGTCCTTCTCCCACTGAGGAAGGCAGGTCACACAACTGGGAGCCTGAGATTGGGGCCTTTCTTTATGCTCTTCCCTTTGGGGGAGAATGAGTGCGGACCATACTTCTGCCTCTACTAGGGTGAGCTAGGATGGCTGCGGGTGCCCTTGGCCTGTAGTGACGGTCCAGGAACCATGCTTCAGTGAGAGCTGAGAACACGCATCGGGCAGAAGCCTGCCATGTAACTGTGCTGCACAGAAGACAATAAAGCGTTCCTGTTGTTTTGCACTGCCTGCCTGGTGCGTGACCTTACTGCGGGGAGAGGTAATAGTTCTACTGTGGGAGATCACCTTCAGTTTCTGGAGCCTATGGCAGATGGAGGCGTTGCACTACTAAATATATATGTGGGGTATGAACCCCAGAAGCCTAATTCTGTGTCCCCATTACCATCGGCGGACGACTCAGCCCTCCGGTTACCAACAGGCAGGGCCGAAAACAGGGGGGGACAAAAGGTATTGGCGTCCCGGGCTCTGTGGGTCAGAGGGGCCTGGCCGCCCGGGCCCCCTGCGCAGCCGGGCGCCAGTTAATTAAAAAAAAAAAAGCTGCACCTGGCGCCGGGTCTCTCTTTTGGCAGCACCGGAAGTAGATTAGGTTAAGCTTCCCGTGTGCCGGCATGAGAGGGAAGCCCGGCTCATGCGGGAGCAGCATTGGGAGACAGGTGTCTGCTGCGGGGCTGGCAGCAACTGCTGTGACTAGCCCCCCGCAGCACCATCACCCCCCCCCCACCCCCGCAGCCACCGGGCTGTCCCCCTCCCCGCAGCATCGCTGCACCGCCACGCCCCCATTGCCACCGGGCCGTCCCGTCACCCTCCCTCCCCGCAGGCCGCAGGATCGGGCCAAAACCACCCCCCCTCCCCGCAGCAGCATTGGGGTACCACCACCCCACACTGCCACCGGGCCGTCCTGCCACCCTTCCCCCCCACAGCAATCGGGCCAGCATCGGGAGAGCTATATATATACATACACACACACACACACACACACACACATTCCCAGTAAGATATATATATATATAATATATATATATTATTACCATGTATGTTCTGTCATTTGGATGTAGCACTGGGCACCCCGTCGTTTGACACACATATATATATATATATATATATATATATATATATATATATATATACACATATATATATACACACACATATATACACACACACACACACACATATATATACACACATACATATATATATACACATACATACATACATTATATATACACATACTGTATATACATATATATACATACACATACATATATATATATACATATACATACATACACATATACATATGTATATATATATCTATATATATATATATATATAGATATATATATACACATATGTATATACCTTTGGGAACAGCCGGCAGGTCCGTCGCTGCCTCCGGCGGCACCCGTGACCGCGCTGACCCAAGGGAGGGGGGTCTCTGGGAGCCGGAGGGCACCAAGGCTACACTTATATATATACTCCCATATATGTATGTATGTGTGTGTATATATATATATAGAAAGAAAGAGAAAAAAGTAACCCGTATGGGAGCACTCAGGTATGCAAAAGATTAATTAATTTATTTATTTGACACAATGCAAAAAGGAATGAATAAACAGTACATGATTAAAAACACTTAAAAAAGAGGCATGGACCCCTGTCACGGTTGTTACCCTAAAGCACTAATAAGCAACACTAGGGAACGACATGCATTGTCAACCCTAAACATGAGTAGAATAGTGACTCAAAAGACACTAGGGTAAATCAAAATAAATCACAATAGGTTATTGGGTTCAAAAGGCACCTATATAGAGCTAAGAATGATTCACACCACACACCAAACGGTGGACTGATCAAAGTATAAATGACAGTCACCAGGCATCACACATCTGCATGAGTATACAATATATTGACCAGTACCTTCAGCATAAATCCTGTGTAGGAAGGTAGTAAAATGGAATATAATCCCTAGGTGTGTGGAGTAGTTGAGTTAGTGGAATAGCATGTATAGGAAAATACCTAATGGACGCCTATTACATAACCCTGTGTTAATAGTCAGTGCCCCTAATGAAAAAATTATGAAGGTCACAGTCCTGAAAAATATTTAGCATAGGTGCTGGGTAGCATAGTTACGTGAGCCAGTGGGTCAGGGGTCCTGCCTAGCACCCCCACTCCGACGCGTTTCGTCCAGAGACTTTAACAAGGAGTGGTGAGGGAACTAAAGCTGAATGCTGTTTATATAAGGGTATTTTTCGCGCCAAAAACGGATGAGGGCGGAAGCAGCTGCAGGTGTTTGAATTAAATTGGTGCTGAGCTTCCATATCTGCGTGTCAGTACGGCACGCAAGCAAAGAGCGCACGCGCAGCCTGCAGGTACCAGTCTCCACATTTATGTTCACTGCGCATGCGCAAAGCGCAGCGTCCCAGCGTCTACGCCCGCACACTGACACGCACGGCGTCACTGCACCTTTTAGTGCGTGTCAGTTTGGCCCGCACACCGCGCATGCGCGCTAGGTGTGTCTATTATTCCATGTGCTGGCGATCACAAAAGATAGCTGGTAAAGCAATGATGCTTGCCCAAAATCACATATTACATGCTACTGAGGGGATTAATGTGCCTGATGTCCACTAATATTTAAAAGAACAGCAGATATCGTGTTAAGACAAATCTCAATAGTACCACAGGGAGAAGCACATATATGGTAGGTGCAACAGCGCACCCTAATGGAGCGGAGGTATATTAAGTGCATATTCTTAGAGCAAAATGAGCTATATACCTTCAATGCTTGTGTCGGTTATATAACACTTCCAAAAATATGCAGAACAAAGAGGTATTGAAAAACATTTGCAACATGTATCAGTCTAGTCAAATTATGACGTTATCCAATGAATAATTATTAAGTCCATAATATCCAATTTGTTAATCCCATAAGTCTAGGGATGTGCCAGGTGTGTTTGGTCCAGGTGTATCCAAAATTGAAATGTTTATTGCACCTGCGGTTACAGCTTCTCCATGCTTCACCAATCCATGGTGCACGGACCAAGCAGAGACCCTCCTGCACTGACATTAGAAATCAGGACGATGCACTCCAAATGTCGTGGCCGATCTGGCCCCTGGTCAGGAAAATCTCCAGTTTGAGGCTCGCACGTGCATGCAATATCTGCGGTTACGGTTTCTCCATGCTGCAATGATTCGCAGATACGGTCCACTGTTCCGTGGTGCATGGACCATGCAGAGACACTCCTGCACAGGTATTAGAGATCAGGGCGATGCACTCCAAATATCGTGGCCGATCTGGCCCCTGGTCAGGAAAATCTCCAGTTTGAGCCTCGCATGTGCATGCAGTATCTAAGAGATTAGACAAAATACATGCAGTAAGTGCACTCATCAAGATAGTTATGGATTGTTTAGCTGTGAACAGACAAAGTTAGAGCGGTAGTATGTTACAGGAACATGGCATAGCCAATATAGTCGTTCAGACCTCTCGGAATCATCGAGTTAATTTGTGTAATCCACCTGGTCTCTTTTTTTAGGAGAGCTTTTTCCAGGTCGCCTCCACGTATACCAAGGGAGACTTTGTCAAGCGCAAAGGCCCTAAGTAACGTAGTGTCCGCCGCGTGTTTGTTCAAAAAATGCCTGGCGACACTTGTGATTTTTTTGAAACCATCAAGGTCCCTTTGCGCATTTTTGATGTTTCTGGCATGTTCCAAGACCCGAAATCTGAGTTCTCGTGTGGTCATGCCTACATATGGTAAAACACAGGGGCAAAGTATACAGTAGATCACCCCCTTGGATTTGCAGTTAAGTGTGGAACGAATTGTGTAAACATGGGTCTTTTGACTATTTGTGAATGTTAGTCTATTTTCCATATGTTTGCAGGCCGAGCATTTTGAGCATTTGGCAAATCCTATGCGTGTATGTTTTGTCGACATGAGGGATGTAATGGCTGTTGACCAAGGTATCTTTAAAGTTCGGTGCCCGGCGGCTCGTCATAATGACTTGTTTGCCCAGGGCTTGTACCAGGTCAGGGTCTGTCATCAATACACCCCAATGTCGCTGTAGCGCCCCGCGTAGTAATGGCCATTGCTGATTGTAGGACCCCACAAAGCGGATCGCTTTTTTGTCTCGTATTTTTGACTTAGGTCGCAGAAGGGAAGCGCGGGTTTTACTCAGGCTGTTACGATACCCTCGCTCAACCATAGTCTTGCTATAGCCTCTTTGTAAAAATCTTAATTTCATTTCCCTTGATCTTAAGTCAAAATCATGACTTGACGAGACATTTCTCTTCAATCTCAGAAATTCGCTTGTGGGGATACCTTTCACTTGGTGGTGGGGATGGAAGCTTTTGGCATGCAAAATCGAGTTTGTGGCGGTGTGTTTCCTAAAAATGTCAGTGCATAGTACTCCACCCTCACCAATACTGATTGTCAAGTCCAGAAACTCAATTTTCGTTGGACTCGACTGAAATGTCAGCCTAATGTTTAGATCATTGTGGTTGAGGACACCGATAAACGCACTGAATCCACTAGCATTACCTCGCCAGAGGACAAGCACGTCATCGATGTACCTCAACCACAGTAAGACGTGCTGTGTATGTATTTGGTTCTCATCAGTGAAAACCACCTCTCTCTCCCACCAGCCCAGGAAGAGATTGGCATAGGAGGGTGCACAGGTCGCGCCCATTGCAGTGCCTCTTTTCTGCAAATAGTATCTGTGTTTAAAGATGAAATAGTTGTGGGACAATATAAAGTTAAGTAAGTTGATGATCAGCTCAATCAGGTCACCTGTAAGATTTTGCATAGATAGGTAAAACTTGGCTGCTTTTAAACCGTCTTTATGATGGATGCATGTGTAGAGAGATTCTACATCACAGGTCGCGAGGAGAACGCCTTCATCGACCGTGATGTTCTCCAATTTAGACAATACATCCATGGTGTCCCTTAAAAAAGATGGTAATGTTTCAACAGACAATTGTAGAAAGAGGTCAATAAATCTACATATGGGCTCACTCAAACCTCCTATGCCTGATACTATAGGTCTACCCGGGGGGTGGGAGAGGTTCTTGTGTATTTTGGGTAATATATAGAAGGTGGGTACAACAGGACATTTTGTCACCAGAGCGTCCATGTTGTGCTGAGTGATTATCCCATCTAGGATGGCAGCTCGGAGTAAACTCTCAAGTTCCTCCTTAAACTGAATAGTGGGGTCCCTGCTCAGCTCAACATAGCACGGGTGTCTTTAAGTTGTTTATAGACTTCTCGCTCATACATCACCTTCGGCCATATGATCACATTTCCCCCTTTATCGCTAGGTTTGATCTCCACCTCTTTAAGGTCGCGTAGCTCTGCAATTGCTCGTCTTTCAGCATTGGATAAATTCTGTTCACCTTTCTTGATATGGATCTTATTGAAGTCCTCCGTAACCAATTTTGCGTAGATTTCTACCTGTGGGCACACTTGCCATGGTGGGCAAAAGCTGGATTTGGGTCTAAGTTTGGATAATAGCATTTGCTGGTCTACTGGGACAACACCCTGTTCAGAATGTAGTGTGTTGAGATCTCCTATCGCCAATATTTCCTGTTCATTCCATTCCATAAATAAAGGCATGTCTTGATCTGGGTCATGTGGTTTGTTGAAGTACTTATATAGAAGTAATTTTCTACAAAATAACTGCAGGTCTTTTGACCACTCAAAAAGGTCCATTGACATGGTGGGGCTAAAAGAGAGGCCCTTCTGCAAAACACTAAGTTGGTCTGCACTTAGAGTAATATCTGACAGGTTTATTACTGTAAGGGTTTCAGTAGGCTCAGAGGATTTGGGCAAGGGGTCAGGTAGTCTAATTAGTGTCTTTTTCTTAGTTGCCTTTTTCCCTCTTCTTGTCCTCCTTTTTGTAATATGCTCCTTGCCCCTTTGTCTAAAAAAGCCTTTTCCCTGTATGTGCTAGTGTTAGGGCCCCCCTCTAGGTCGGACGACTCTATATCTGAAGCTGTTATTTCAGAAGAAGTGGATGCCGCAGTGGCTCTCTGTTGGTTTTTATGTTTTTTGTTAAATCTTTTCCCTTTTTGCCACTTGTACACTTTATTGTTCTTATAGTCGTCTTGATCTCTGTCAAATTTTTTCTTTTTAAATGCTATTAAGTCTTTCTCAAACTTTTCAAGATCTAATTCTGTTTTTGCAAAGGATTGCCTTTCCGCTTCTGTGAGTCCCAATTTAATTGACTCAATTTGATCGGATACCTCCACCACTACTGCTTTATCATGCTCAATCAAGATTTGTATTAGTTGAAATGAGCATGTTGACAGTGCTTCCTCCCATCTTTGTTTGTATGTGGTGTCTGTGAAATCAAAGGAGGGGAAGGTTTGGAGACGAAGACCCCTAGGAATAAATTTGTATTCTGTATACTTTTCAAGTGCTGTCTTCGTCCACCAAACCCGCAACCTCCTCTGTGATAAGTGTTTTAAATCTCTCAATTTGTCTGCACTCTCATTGCTGTGTGCTGTTTGTGGCTGCGTATTTTCTAATGGATCTATATTAAAAGCTGCATCTGCAGTAGCTTTCCTATTCACCTCATTTGCGAAAAAATCCATGAAAACAGTGTGTCAAATAAATATAAGTGAGCCAAGGTTAATTGAAATCCAACAAAGCGGATATAACAAGTATATTCAAATAACAGGGGAAAAAACAGGGGGAAGGGATGTTAAAAGAAAACCTCGCATCTACTTATTACATAAATTATGCCACCATAGGCCAGAGAAATGTCCTGTTAAATTTACATAAGTAAGGTATGGCGGTGCTCACGGGTTGTGAATATATATATGTGTGTAGCCTTGGTGCCCTCCGGCTCCCAGAGACCCCCCTCCCTTTGGTCAGCGCGGTCACGGGTGCCGCCAAAGTCAGCGACGGACCCGCCGGCTGTTCCCAAAGGTGGGGGCCAGTGCAGGGAGTGATCCAAGCTGTAGGAGGCTCGGCGGCGTACCCGGTTAGCGGGGGCTGCCATTGCGGGTGCACGCGCATGCGGCGCAATCGCGCATGCGTGGATCAGAGTAGGGAAGAGGCTAGTGAGTCCCGACGGCCCTGCAGAGTTCGCGCATGCGCAGTGATAAGCGCGCAAACCCTAACTACTAGGGAAGGCTCTTGGAAGGGACTACAAGTCCCATGAGCCTCAGCAGCGCCCCACGTGATGCCAGGGAGCCAATAGGGCTTGAGTATCTCCCTGTGGAGGGAGATAGATACATTTCGCGCACTGAGGAACGGCAGTTGGAGCTGGGGGCAAGAAGGGGAAGGAAGGGTGCAGGGAGCAAGTGGCTCCTACACCAGGTAAGGTTTCCCCAGGTCCCAGACAGGCCCCAACTCCCCACCAGGTTAGTGGGTAAGTGATAAGGGATGGCCCCTAGGTTAGGGACTCGGCCCTTAGGTTCGTGTGTGTGCATTCTGGTCAGGTCGCAGCTGTCAGTGCTGTGATAGCTGACAAGAGGGCATCGTGTGAGGTTGCAGTGCGTTGCTGCAGGGGTTGGAAGTGATAATTAGAAGTTAGTCAGAGGGGACCCGGGTGGTGACGGGGAGAGGTAATGTGGGTGTAGGGGGTCAAGAACTCACCTGCATAGGACAGGCTACCCCGTAGGCCCCTAGGAGTTTTCCCATGAAGACATTCAAGGTTGCTGTGCTGTAGGGATGGCCTACAGTACAGCGAGCAGCACCGTAGTTCATAGAGTCAGTTAGGGACTCAGCAGACACTGCACATCCGTTCAGAAGGATGGGCGCCGACCTCCGCTGTCGCTGCAGAGGCTGTCCACGTGGGATCGTCCTGTATGGTTGTTCCGGTGTTCTTCTCTCATCGGATCCTTTGTGAAGCCAGTTGCAGGTCCGAGCACTGGAGTGCTCGGCAGGTAACCCCTTATCAACAAGTGCTCCAACGATCCTATTAGCTTCACTAGTGACTGAGCAGTCACACATATCCTCTCTCTGTAAGAGTGTGGGACATATTGTGGGGATTATTGGACACGGGGTGGGATCACCCGGTGTAGGTGGGAGCGTCCTCCTCTAGAGAGGGACACATGTTGATCTGTTGACTGTTATGCAAAGAGAATATTATTGAAGTTGCCGTCTATGGTCAGTAAAGCCCTTTGCTATTTCCCATCCAGTGTATATGGTTATTTGTATGTATCCTGCGAGGAACAATTCCCGCTCTGCGGGGAACCATCGCAGGTGGAGGCGCTGCACCGAGTACAGGGTTACTCATAATACACATACCCCAGGTTCCCCGTGGCGGAAGCTCAGCCCTCCTGTGAGCCTAACAGGTAAAAGCACCACACCCGATAACTGTAGGTTCTCCGCACTCACACTATATCTGCGATTGGGTGGGGGAATACCCGTTACATTTGGAGGCGCTGCTGAGATCAGACCTGGGGTGCCCTGTTCCATTTTTTTTTGTCAAATTGTCCACCATGTTTGTAAAATCCGGACACGAGGTCCTCGCCTGGGCCTTGAGGCAAGATTTTAACCCCCGCCTTGTGGTGGCCGTAGTAGGCCTTCTGGCACATATATCAGATGAGGAAGTCTGTGATCATATGCGTAAAATCCCCGGGTGGTCATACGCCTGTATTATAGATGAAGATCAAGACTCCACGTCCACATGGAGATCGATGCTTTTTGCGGTGACATCCACGTGGGATATATGCCTGTCAGAGGCACCGTCCACGTTGTTTATGCCTGGGTGCCCCCCTGAGGGTTACCCTTTAGTTTACTCGGACCCAGCGCCATGGCAACTTTCCTCAAGTTGGAAGCATGCACGTGGTGCTGCGCTCAAGGCGCAGAATGACCTTGCAGAAAAGCGTCCGGGATTGGCGGGAAAACCTAAGCCCCACCCCCGTCAAATGAGTGACGCAGTACAGAGACAAAATCACTCCTTGATAGAAAGCGCCCCTTCTCTAGAGTCCACCAGGGGGAGAGAGCGCCTTGAGCAGCAATCAGCCACTTCTGTTCACCATATGAGAAGTAACGGATGCAGGATATCACACCCTCAGTTGTATGGCGAGTGGCGAATAAGAGGAGTGAACATAATCGTTCTTTTGTCTCCATGCTTACAAAAGGACTTGGATATACCTGCTGGTGCGGAATTTCATCCCTCTAATTTACCAAATGACGTTTTATCGGTGAGTGGAAGGGAAGCCGTGTCTCAGATGTCCCTGTTCCAAATGTGATTTCTCAGGTTGTGAGTTGACCTGGGGACCCCGGTGTGACTACTGCGGGGTACAGTTCCTGCTTCCCAAGCTGCCGCGGCCTACAGAACCGTCAGGGGAAGAGGAGGAGGACACGGTTGCAGAAACGGATTATCCTTCCTCTGAGGATGAGATAGACTGTCAGGGGGTACACCCCAATGCGTATGTGCCCTGGCGAGCGCCAGGAATAGATGTCCTTGCGTTAATGTGCCCCTGCCTGCAAGAAGCCTATGACAAGGGAGCCGACCTGTCCCAGTTACCGCTAGACTTCAAGACAACCGAGTTGGACGGAGAACCGTGTATATAGTGCTTTAGCTCCACCTGTGACTGTTCTAGAGGCGCACTGGCGTGGGATACCGAATGTGACTGCTGCGGTGCATTTGTCTTGAAGCCTATTATACCCCAGCCTACAGAACCAGCCGAGAAAGAAGAGGAGGAGCCTGACCTCTCTACTAAAGGGAGTTATGCTGGTAATCAGTCTGTCCTAATTCCAGAGGCCTCAGGGGACCCGTGTGTCCAAACCCATGTTGCAGACACAGTTCCAGACACTCTCAAAGGGGACGTCCTAGTGGTAGAGCAGGAACCTCTGATGGCGGAACCCGTGGAGAAAGAGGCGCCTGATGTCTCTACCCCGGTGGCCAACGCCGCTGCTAGTCCACCTACCTCAGCTGTGGAGGTTGTGGAGGGCCCGTGTGCCCAAATGGACATTCTAGATTCAGGCCCTGAGCCAGAGCCGCCGAAGGCAGAGCTACAGTACAGATGTTGGAACCCCAGATGTTGGTTCCAGACCTGGTTCCCGAGCAGGAACCACAGAGCCCAGACCAGCAGATTCCAGAATCACAGGGTAAGGTGTCTATACCCCCATCTTCTTTTGGTGATTCCAGCGACCAACCACTCGTGGTGATGC